>CAUYON010025398.1:0-39250 GCA_963573935.1 Arctocebus calabarensis | reverse complement strand
ACTGTAAGTGTAGCAGGCAGACAGCCCTCAGAATGGGAGAAAATATTTCCAGGTTATGCCTCAGACAAAGGTTTAATAACCAAAATACACAGAGAACTTAAGCGTATTGGCAACAAAAGGGTAAGTGATCCCATCTTAGGGTGGAAAAAGGACTTGAAGAGAAACTTCTCTAAAGATGACAGGCACATGGCCTACAGACACATGAAGAAATGCTCACCATCCTTAATCATCAGAGAAATGCAAATCAAAACTACTTTGAGATCATCTAACCCCAGTAAGATTAGCCCAAATGACAAAATCCCAAAACCAGAGATGTTGGCGTGGATGTGGAGAAAGGGGAACACTTCTCCACTGTTGGTGGGGATGCAAACAAGTACATTCCTTTTGGAAAGATATTTGGAGAATACTTAGAGATCTAAAAATAGATCTGCCATTCAATCCTATAATTCCTTTATTGGGTATATATCCTGAAGACCAAACTCACATCATAATGAAAATATTTGTTCCAGAATGTTTATTGCAGCCCAATTCATGATTGCTAAGTCGTGGAAGAAGCCCAAATGCCCATCGACCCACGAATGGATTAATAAATTGTGGTACATGTATACCATGGAATACTATGCAGCCTTAAAGAAAGATGGAGAGTTTACCTCCTTTGTGTTTACATGGATGGAGCTGGAACATATTCTTCTTAGCAGAGTATCTCAAGAATGGAAGAAAAAGTATCCAATGTACTCAGCCCTAATATGAAGCTAATTTATAGCTTTCATATGAAGGCTAAAACCCAATTATAGCACAAGAATACAGGGCAAAGGGAAACGGAGGGAAAGGGAGGGGGGAGGATGGGTGGAGGGAGGGCAATTGGTGGGATCACACCAACAGTGCATCTTAGCAGGGTACTGGTGAAATTTATTACATGTAGAGTATCAATGTCTTTATATAGTGATCAAGAAAATGCCATAAAGGCTATCTCTAACAGTACGATAAAAATATTTCTGATTGTATATGAAGCACATTCTGCCCTATGATTGCGCCAATGTACACAATTATGATTTAATAAAATTATTTAAAAAAATAAAAAGTAACTATTTTAAGCATCTCTAAATGACCTTAAGAATCATCTAAATGTACATATGTTTCTATCAGGTGGATATACAATTATTTCCATAATTGATTACCATCCAATATTTGGGTATTTCTATTTCCCAAAATTATAAAAAAAAATTGTATAGTAAGGTAAGGGATTATATTTTCAAAGAATAAGTTACTATATTTAACAAAAGATACATTTATCCTATTTAATAATAAACTCACCAGTCATACTTTCCTGTGCATCCCAATGAAAATATACACTAAAATATCTCAGATACAAATTTTTTAATTAAATACTCTCTTTTCCTACAAAATTTCTAAAAGGCCCCTAAAGAAATCACTCCACAAATATTTCTTGATCATCTACTATGTCACAAGCACTCTGCAAAGTGTTGGCACAAATCTGAATAAGAAATAATGTGAGAGAAAAACAAAATTAAATTCATATGGGGGAAGGGGAGGTGGGACAGAGGTGGGGAGAGGAGAAAGGAGGATTGGTAAGCTCTCACCTAATGGGCACAATGTCAGGGTGTTCAGCACACCCCATGGGTGAAGGACTGAACTACAACTTGAACTTTACCTAACAAATGCAAACAATGTAGCCTAATCATTTGTACCCTCATATTAATCTGAAAAAATAAAATAGTCATCACTTAATCTGAAATAATAAAATAAAATAGTCAGCACAGTCAGTTTCATGTAGGGAGGGGTGCACATATCTTCACAGGCATTGAAACAACATGTGGTGAATCTATAATAGTGAAATGTGCAAGACACTATGGGAATACCATTCTGGAACTTTCTTCATGCTTACTTTGTAAATGCTCATCTAAAATAAAATTTACAACTCTCATTGCCCAGAGTAGCCACACGTAAATACTGATTATCACATGTAGGTAATGGCACTGTTAATAACCAACATCTGCACATTTTCCCTCTGTTCTTCTCACTTTTATTTTTTTAAATTTATTTATCAAAATACTTAAATTAAGGTGAGGCACTGTGTATGGTGTTCAGAATATAGAAAGGAGCAAGGCAGACATAGTTCCTGCCTTCATGGAGCTTATGGCAGTGTAGGGTAGGGGTCCTCCAACTACGGCTGACAGGCCACATGCGGCCTGCCGAGGACATTTATCCTGCCCACTGGGTGTTTTTGCCGCTGGTGCCTGTCCTACTTAGCAGCCGACTGCTGATGGGCCGCAGTGCGCATGTGTGGAATGTGCAGCCACAGTCTCCGAGTCCCCTGTTTCTCTCTGTTACTTGACTCCTCTCAGTCTTGGGTGATCAGAGGAGTCCTGACCTTGCCTGCACAGAGCCTGCTGCTGCCTGAGGACTGGGGTAAGAACAAGTTAGGATTTTTTTTTTTTTTAAGTTAGGAGGTCTATTTTTTTTAATTTTACAGTTAGTAGGGCTTTATTTATTTATTTATTTTTGCGTTTAAGGGGGAGACTTTTTTTCCTGAAGTTAGGAGGTCTTTTTCTTTTTTCATTTTAAATATTGTATTTGTATTTGTTCCTTTTTTTTTTTTTTTGCAGTTTTTGGCCAGGGCTGGGTTTGAACCCACACCTCGGGTATATGGGGCCTGCACCCTACTCCTTTGAGCCACAGGCGCTGCCCCTGTTTTGTTTTTTTACTTCAAAATAAGATAGGTGCAGTGTGCATAGAAATTTGTTCATATATATTTTTTTAAACTATAGTCTGGCCCTCAAACAGTCTGAGGGACAGTGAACTGGCCCCCTGTTTAAAAAGTTTGAGGACCTCTGATGTAGGGAATATAGTAGGTACACAAATAATTATGAAATGAGAAGATAGAGGCCAAACCAGGAAGCATAAGCCCAAAAGTTCCATTTATACACCTATCTGCTTTAGGGATTTGACATTCTGTTTAAGGCTTCATTGAAAAGCACACGTATATGCACACTGCTCTTCTGTTTAAATATATTTGAGAATTAATATATTGTATTATGAAATTTCTTTATACTTATATAACAGCTAAAGTTGAATTTAAATATGAAAAATTCTGAAAATATTTTTCAGTGTTGGCAGAAATCTTAGTCTATTGGGTTACAGTCTTGAACAAATTTGCTGATGCCATATTTGTGTTTTATTGCTCTCTCACTTTCACATTCAAATTCCAGTCATTCAAAGAAAGCAAAGCTTGTTAAATTGTTGCTATATGGCTTCCATATGTCAGTGGTACATCAACAGTTGTGCCTGGACTAAGGTCTCAACAACTTGACTGTAGATGTTGGCACCACTCTAAGATTTGTCTCAGTAACATCTCTCAGGGATGGCGTGGAGGGCAGTGTCAATTTCTGAATCTAGTACTAAGTTATTATTGCAAGGCCCTCCAAACATGAGAAGACTGAATCAATTGTTATGTGACTGCACATCAAAAATATTAAGTAAATTATTTGCTGAAGTTTCCTTGTTTGCTTTTACTTTAGAGGATGTAAATATTTAAATCCAGACTTTAGTTAATATCATGAGTTGGGTTTGACTCAGACTCTATGTAGACATAATCTGAGATAAAGATGATTTATACACTTTAATTATTTATATGAAAAGCCCCTCCCTGCCCTCTACTCTAAGGTAAATTGACCATACTACATAGGTAAATGACTAATTAACTCCTTAATAGGTTTTAAAAGTGATTTATTTCGTCTCTTTATTTAATGTCATGATTTCTATGTCTTTGATTTCCCCATTTAAAGCCAATAATGTTTTTCTATTAAGGATGAAATTATTCAGCTTCCTTCACAGAAGAGACATATTAATTTATGTCAATTTATTTGGAAATATATATGAAATAAACAAAACAATGAACTTCTATACTGGGTCCTGGCTCAGTCACTGGGAAGAGCCTGCAAAACTGGAATTATTCCTGTTTGCTGCCATCAGGAGACGGCTGGCTGAGAAGGACATCTTTTGGTGAATCTTTTTTCCGAACTTGAAATACTCTTGTTGATTGGAAGCTTTATAGTTCTAAAATGCTTTTCAACTGTTACTTGGTTAATTACATCTTCAGCCTTAAGGGCTCTGAGTATAATTTAAAGCTTTATTTTTCTTTTATAGTTTGAAGTATTAATTATAACACTATTTATTTGGAGCTGCCATTCTTGGTTTTATTGGGATATGTTCCTCTCAGATGTTTTTGTAGTTGTTTTTCTTTTTCCTAATTTTGCTAGGTTGCCCAAGGGGCTGGGGACAAGGCTGTCTATAAATTAATATAAAAATGAACAGCATTTGTTTTCTTCGTTATCTGCCAGAATGCCATTTGGAATCCTCTCTTGGAATATGAATCTCTCAAATACTCACCACAGTGGAATTCAGGTGCAAAGTAAAAGCAGTTCTAGCATCAGCATCAGTTTAGCTAGGGGGAAGCAGGCAGATTTTATGCTTATGATTGTTGCAAACAGATTGTTCACTATACGCTATTTGAAATGGAGAGGGAGTGATTTAAGTAATCAAGCGACTTACGCATCTACAGTTGGCTTCTTCAAGGTTGTGAAACCACAGCCAAAACAAAATGAAACTTTGTAATGACAAGCAGTTCAAGAGGCAAAAGGTAGTTTTCTATTTTCTAACTCACTGAGATCTTTTTCCTTTTCGTTCTCACCTGCACAAACATTGGGGGAAATGTGTGGTGGCTGTTGAGTGATGTGGTTGCCTGAAACAAAAACCAAAACAACCAAAACTCCTATTTTGACACCACATTTTTAGCACTCCTCAGTGGTGGGGAGATGACCAGGTGACCTCTGGACCTCTCAGCACAGTTGGGCCATAATAAGCCCTGTCACATCCTGCCTGCTTGCTGGCGATAGCAGCATTTCCAGATCTGCTGTGTTCATACACATGATCTATGTTCAACAAATAGTTCTTCTGGGCCTGGATTTTAAAATCTATGTGTTAACTCAAGGAGGTCTTTTTCCAGGCAATAGTGGGTACCTCGCCAAATGTAGAATTTCATCTGAACTGGGACTAACATGATCTGAAGCACATTTATGTGGGTTTAGGAAGGCTAAGTCACAACAGATAAATTGAAAGATTGTTTTATGATGGATTATACAGGATGGTTTTCCCCAAAAATGCTTTCTATTACACAAAGGCCAGAGATCATATAACTCCTGTTCAAGACTATCCATCAAACAGACTCACTCTCACCAAAAGGCTAAATTGCCAAAAAAAATAGGGTGTCAGAAAGACTTCAACTTTTTGGGATTTTATGTAATACTTCCTATAACCTAATGACTCTTAAGATGGCTGAGGGCCCTGTGCCTCAGTCTGAGATCTATTTTCACTGAAGTCAAGTACAAGATGTCAGAATGAATTGACCAAATCCAAAGTCATTTAATGGCCATTTCAGAATGGAAATTTCTTTTAGGTGATTTGGGATTACATGAAAGAAAAGGGTAATCTAAACTCCAAGATGGGTACTTAGATTTAGCTGAAGGAGGATATTGACAAGGTTCTGTAAGGATTACTTTACATATGTTGACCTAATAAACTCAGGACCATGTGGTGGAGGTGGTAATGGCAGAACCTTGGGGAGAAGGCAAAATTTTATCAGAGCTGGTCTCTAAGCTTAATTAATTATTGTGTCTTGGTCTTTTTAGTACATTCTCAGATATTATCATATTACACCAAGCACTGAAAAAAATAAGTCAGAAATGTTGATTCCACCACAAGCAAAGTTAAACAATTGATATAACGATTTCGAAATAAAGAATAGTTACCTCAGTTGTAAAGCTCACTTCCAATAAGATCCATGAAATCAATATATGCTTAATTTTAAAGTTTTTCTTTAAAAATGCTCTTCTTAGGTGGCACCTGTGGCTCAGTGAGTGGGGTGCTGGCCCAATATACTGAGGGTGGCAGGTTCAAACACGGCCCTGGCCAAACTGCAGTAAAAAATAGCTGGGTGTTATGGCAGGTGTCTGTAATCCCAGCCACTTTGGAGGTTGAGGCCAGAGAATTGCCTCAGGAGTTGGAGGTTGCTGTGAGCTGTGTGACACCATGGCACTCTACCAAGGGTGATAAAGTGAGGCTCTGTCTCTACAAAAACAAAAAAACAACAATAAACAAACAGAAAAAGCAAAGCTCTTCTCCCATGTTCTATTCAGTGTTTCAAAGACCCATTTTTAGAATACCCATGAACATTTCCTCTTTATATATATTCATCATATATAAAAATTATAAGCAAAATTAGTGAATATAGGTTTTCCTATTTCTTGAAATTATAGAGGGCACATTTTAAGAAAGATGAGGGCCTTAAAATGCAAAAGGGACATTTTATTTGTCCCTCAAATTGACTAAATTGAGAGGTGGCACATATAAATATTGATAGCAAAGGAATCATCATAGTCTCAGTAGCCCAAAATACAAATTCTCTTACTATATTACATACATATCCTGACCTAACCCACTGACCAGTGCCATCTTAAAGAGTCTCAACACTATTCCAAATTAGCAAGAGTTTAACATTGATGTAAATATACTTAGGAGCTCAGGCACAAAATACCAAAAGTACTTGTTATGGTAAAGGACATTAATTATTAGACTTATAAAATGTCATTTGGTTTGGCCATGATGTAGTTTTTGTTTGTCTGATTTTTTTTTTTTTTTGGTCTGATTTTGTATATCTATTTGACTTTCTTCTGACCTTGGCCACTTATGCTTATAGTTTAACTTAATGGAAATTTAAACTACTGGTCTGTGGAAACATCCCTAGTAAATATGTAAGAAAGATTATCAATTTTTTTCTACTAAAAATTCTCAATTATTTTTATTGAATGATTTTAATACATAGTACCAGGAGCCAAATTATCCCAGGGACTAACAGGGACTAACAGAAGTCTGGAGATCTCTTGTCTTTACAACAGGCAAGGCCTCATTTCTTATTTTAGTGTTCTGCTTCCTACTAATGGAGAGAGATACTATTTCAGGTTCTGGGTCATTCCCTGTGATTTAACTTTGGGGATTTTAGACAAGATAAAGGGATTCTCATACTAATAAATCAACTCATTAGTGCCTTCAGGGTCTAAGAAAACCACTTTTAATAACTGGCTTTATATAATTAGAGTCTCACAAATTTCAACCTTCTGCTTAAGTAACTCTTTGTGACTCTTGCCACATATTTATTGGGGGACTGACTTAGGAGGCCATTGTGGCATAATAGAATGTCACTGGACTAAAGCATGGGAAACTTGAGTTCTAGGGTCCAATTCTCTTGCTTAAAAATTGTTCTTGGGTAGATCTCTGAACCTCTCTGAGCCTTAATTTTGTTATATGCAGTAGGAGTATGATTTACCTATTTGATAAGGCTATTGTGAAGATTAATTTTGTAGAATGTTCAAAAGGAAGTACCAGACAAATACTAGATTTCATTTGTCTCATACTACAATGAATGACAAATTTAAAAATACAGCCTCAATAAAAGTAAAGCAATAATTTCTTTAGCATCTATTATGTATTTTTAGTTGACATAACGTAAACTTATTCTTCCTTGGGTTTTCAGAGTTATGTTCTTTTTTTGGTGATAACCAACCTTTTAAATTCTATCCATTCAAAAAAATAACATAAATCATTGCAATAAGATAGCTGTAATCTGTAATTTTTGCACAAATTTAACCTGCAACAGTCACTTTTCTGTCCTATCCCTCCATCTATCTTATTTGTATATCCTGTTCCTTCTATCTGTTACTTCAGCTTAATCAGAACTGTAGAATCTAAAGTGGAACTCCAGAGACTGTGTTTAAAGGATGCTGTGTCTTCCTGTTCTTCAGGGTATCATTTGGTAAACACTATATTCTTTTCTTAGGAAGTGCTGGTAAAATTGAGTACCTCCTGAGAATTGAGTGTGTTGTTTCAATTTTTTTAATTTAAAAATATTAAGGGGGTACAACTGTTTTTGTTACATGGATAGCTTCTATAATGCTTAAGTCTGTAGTATAAGTGTGCCCATCACTTAGGTAATGTTCATTGCACCAGTCAGGTAGGTTTTCAATCCTCCCCTCTCTCTGTCCCTGCTCTTGATTTCCAATGACTTTTACTTCTTTCTGTGCCCATTGTTTAGTTTCAAATAATTAGAGAGTACATGTGGTATTTGTTTGTCCATTCTTGAGATATTACACTTAGGATAAGTACTACAAAAGTAGTAGTTCAAGGTGTGTGTGTATATATATATATACCACATTTTGTGAATCCACTCATGAATTGATGGACACTTAGGTTGATTCTATGTCTTTGCTATTATGAACTGTGTGCTACAGTTCATTTGAATGCAGGTAACTTTTCGATAAAATGAGTCTACTTTCAGTTCTTTGAGGAGTCTTCTACCATTGTCCACAGAGGTTATGCTAATTTTCACTTCCACCAGCAGTGTATAAGCATAACTTTCTCTCTGCATCCACACCAGTATTTGTTGTGTTTTTAGTTTTTAATAATAGCCATTCTGATGGGGTAAGGTGATATCACATGGTGGTTTTGATTTGCATTTCCTTGATGTTTAATGATGTTGTATATATTTTTTTCATATGTTTGTTGGCTATTTGTCTATCTTCTTTTGAAAAGCTTTTGTTCATGGTTTTGCCCACTTTTTAATTATGTTTTTCTTTCTTACTGATTTGTTTGGGTTGTTATAGATCCCAGATATTATTTCTTTTTTTTTTTTGCATATGAAAATTTATTACTGTGTTTTCAACAAAATTCTGGATATTATTTCTTTAGATGTATAGTTTGCAAATGTTTTCTCCTATTCTATAGGCTCTTTGCTCTGTTATTTTCTTTGCAGTTTTTCAATGCAATGAAGTCCTATCTATCTATCTATCTATCTATCTATCTATCGATCTATCTATCTTTTGCTGGAATTACCATTGGATTCTAAGTCATAAATTTCTTGCCTTCACTGATGGCTAGAAGACTTTTCTTATACTTTTTTGCTAAAATTTTTATGTTTTCATGACTTACATATCCACCTTGAGTTAATTTTTGTAAGTGGTGAGAGATGGGGACCTGTTTCCTCCTTCTCTATATGGCCATTTAATTTCCCCAGCTCCATTTATTGAACAGGTCTTCTTTTCTTCATGTATGTTGTCTGCTTTGTTGAAGATCAGTTGGTTATAGGTAGATAACTTTATATCTGGGCTCTCTGTTCTGTTCCATTGGTCTATGTCTCTATGTTAGTACCAATGCCATGTTGTTTTGGCTATGATAGCATTGTAGTATACTTTGAAGTTTGGTAATGTGATGCCTCCAAAATTCTTTTTGCTTAAGGTTGCTTTGGCTATTCAGGCCCTATTTTGTTTTCAAGCAAAGTATAGAATTATTTTGTCTAGATTTGTGAAATACAACTTTAGTAACTTGATGAAGATTGCGTTGAATCTATAAATTATTTTGGGCAGTATAGACATTTTAACAATATTGATTCTACCCATCCATGATCGTGATGTGTTTTTCCATTTGTTTGTATCCTCTGGGATTTCTTTCATCATATTCATCAGTGTTTTATAGATCTCGTAAAGATATTTCACCTACTTGGTTAAATATATTCCTAAGTATTTTATTTTATGTTGGGGAACCAGCCCCAAACTTCACTGTGGTTTATTCTCAATGCTCAACAGTGATGAAAGAATGAAGGAAAATGAAAACACAGACACAGATTTAAAGTTTTAAGGACAGCATGGGCCAAGGGATCTTTGCTTTATATTGTGAGGCTTCAGCAAAGACCAAGACCCTAGGCTCACTGCATATTTATTTGATACATCTACTAAGGGAAGGCCAAAATCTTTACGTCATAATTCTTGCTGGGCTTGCATTCCCCAATTAAACTATGTCTTAAACTAGCTATTTTAATCAAACTGATTCATTTCTTACCTATCTCATTCTAAGTTATTTATGATTCTAACCCAAACAGAACATGGGACAGGGAACACAGTCCAGGAGCAGCCTGTCAAGGAAACTCCAATTAGGCCACTCACACAAATCACAAGAATGGAAATTAACACTCAAGAAGCCTTGTGTTCAGAGGACTGATGCTTCTGACCATACCAAAGTGACAGAAGGAAGGAGATATTTTTCTCCTTATCTAGTCTGGAGCAATCCTTGCTCTCTTTAGTTAGGTTTAAACATTCTGTAATCCCTAACTCCCCCAAAGCACTCACTCTCCCTGAGAGGGCAGACCCACCCAGCCAGTTGAGACTTGCCTGCTCAGTGTTCTCACAGCAGTGAAGTTTCAGCAAGATAGCCTCTAGAGGTTCAAAGGGGCTAGGCCTTCAGCAGGGCATTTTGCACCAGGCTTTGGATTGCTCTGATCCACTTCTCTCCTGTCTCTGTTCCCTTTTGCCCATCATCTGCAATCACTTTCTTAATTCAATTCCTAACCTGCTTACAACTAACAATTGAATATTGGTTTTAAACTTATTAAATCATTATTACTAGCAATGCAAGCACATCAAGATATGACTATTCCCTTAATGACTCATATATACATCTGCATTTCTCCTTTTTTTGCTGAGAATGGCCATGGTCATCATTGTGTCTCTGTGTCTTTGGGCATGTCTCTGGAGTCCTCGGATGCACCTATAGACTAAAAGTAAGCAGAGCAAATAATTAACAAGTACAACAGCAACAGAAGTAAGAGAAACACTCATGATATGAAACCACTAGAGAGGATTTAATTTAGCCAATCCATTTGACACTTTCTCAAAAGGATCAGACCCAGGGGCTAAGTTAGGGTGTGCTTGAGATGCCTCAAAAATCTCCCTTGGAGATGTTTTTCACTTCGTTCCATTGATGTTTAGTATCATTGTAAAAGTAAGGAGTCACAAAAATCAGAGATATTCCCATCACATTGAAGTAGCATCCTATGCTCTAAGTTCAGAATTTGATCACCAATCCAAATCATTGTTTGTCTAGGGTCATTAATTAGCTTAGCCAATTTTTGATCAATCCCTTTGAGTGTTCCATAAAGTGGCTTGCATTCTTTTGCCACTTTTCTACAAAGTGAGCTGCAGTTTGGATAGAATTGTGAATTAGCACCCTGCTGTAATAGCAGTTGCAGTAACTGCAATCAGTCCCGTAATCATGGAAATTAAAGTGAATATAAATCTTTTGGGTCTTTTAAACATTTCTTTAATAACTTCTATGACAATGTGCATGGATAGAGAGGATTCCCATGGTCTATGCTTAGAGACTGGAATCCACCCTATGGGTTATCTGTGGTTTTTGGTTGTTTTCCATTTTGTTAAGTTTTGCTCTGAACTTTGTTATTTCTCTTGCCCTTACTAACAGCATCCATTATGTTGGTCAAAAGTGGAGTCAATACAAGAGAACATTTTGCAGTTCTCACAGTTAATAGTCTGTGAATCAGGTAAATAATTACTTTTCCTCCCACTATCATATGTAGTGGTTTCACACAAGTTCTAAGGGGAATGTTTCTAGTAGATCTTAAGTACTAGTAATACTATTGGAGTTTCCTTGACAGGCTGCTCCTGGACTGTGTTCCCTGTCCAATGTTCTGTTTGTGTTAGAATCATAAATAACTTAGAATGTATTTTAAATAGTATTTAAAATACTTCTTATTTTTCTTAATAATTGTTCCATTCCAAATTCTAAGTTCTTTCATGGCCAATGCTAACTTCCAAACTTCCAGGTATTTAGGACCCATAATAGGATGAATCTTAGGTCAAGGGGAGGCCATCCTCTTACCTTTTCACTTAAAAGGAGCTTTAGATTGTAAGTTTCTATACATAAAAGGATTATTTTCATTATAAGCAAGTGATATTGGCTCTTCTGAGCAATCATGCTCCTAAGAGCAATTGTGGGTCAGATAATTTGAGGGTGCCCAATCAATGATGTGCCAAATTCCTTTTCCTGTAAAACCACTGCTCCTGTGGCTACAAAAGCTTCCCAATTTAGAAACTCAATCATTTAAGGTCCTTCCAAATCTTTCCTAGGGCAACTTGGCAATCCCATTTTTTTATTACACTTTTATTTTCTTTGTGGTATTGTGAATATTTAGTCTTGGATTGGACTTCCAGCTTGACTGTTACTGATATGTACAGTAGAAATGCTACTGATTTGTGTACATTGATTTTGTAACATGGACTGTGCTGAATTTATTTATTCATTCCAAGAGTCTCTTGGAGGAATCTTTGGGAATTCCTAGATACCAGATCATATTGTCAGCATAAAGCTGAAGTTTGGCCTCCTCTTTTCCTATAGGATACTCTCATTTTTTTCTTTTGTCTGGTTGCACAGCTAGGATTTTCAGTGACAGATTGAGGAGAAGTATGACAGTGGTCACCCTTGTTTTATTTCAGTTCCAGTTTAGGAGAAAAGCTGTCAACTCCCCCCCCCCCTTCAATATGATATTGGCTGTGGGTTTGTCATACACATATATATACTACATCCTTTATAATTTTGAGAATGATCCTTCATGCTTAGTTTGTTGAGGTTTTTTTTCTTTTTAATCATGAAAGAGTTGAATTTTGTTGAATGCTTTTTCTGCTTCTATTGAGATGATCATGTAGTTTTTGTTATTGTTCCCATTTATGTGGTGTATCACATTTATTGATGTTTATATATTGAAGCATTCTTGCTTCCCTGCGTTAAAGCTCACTTGGTCAGGGTGGAGTATTTTTTTGATGTGCTATTGAATTGGGTTTGCTAGTATTTTATTGAGAATTTTTATAACTGTATTCTAATAGTTTTCTTTTTTTTTTGTTACTGTAGTATCCTTTCCTGGTTTTGATATCAAGATGATACTAGTTTCATAGAAGGATTTCCTCCTTATGGTTGTAATAATTTTTGTAATGTGTACACACTTTTCTTTGTAAATCTGGTGCAATTCAGCTGTGAATCCCTCTGATCTGAGGATTTTTTTTTTAATTGGGTGATTTTATTATTGCTTCAATTTAGCTGTTCATTATAGGTTTGTTTTTGAATTCTCTTTCTTTATGACTGAGTCTTTTGAGATTGTATATTTCCAGGAATTTGTATATTTCCTCTGTGTTTTCTGGTTTATGTATGTTGAAATTTTTGTTGTTTTTATGGATTTTTTTTTAATTTCTATAGTATCAGCTGTAACATCTCCTTTTTCATTTCTCATTGAGTTTATTTGGGTCTTTTCTGTTTTTGGTTAATCTAACAAGAAGTCCATTGATTTTGTTTATCTTTTAAAAGAACAAAATTTTTGTTTCTTTGATTATCTGTGGTTTTTGTTTGTTTTCCATTTTGTTAAGTTTTGCTTTGATCTTTGTTGTTTCTTTTCTTTTGCTGGGTTTGGGTTTGGTTTTGTTTTCCTTTTCTAGTTCTTTGACATATGACATTAGTTTGTTAATTTGTGATCTTTCTATTTTATGACATAGATACTTAAGGTTATGAATTTTCCCCTTAGGACTGCTTTTGCTGAATCCCAGAGATTTTTTTTTTTTGTTAATAGCTGGTGTCCCTTTTGTTCTTCACTTTGAGGAATCTTTTGATCTCTACCTTAATTTCATTATTGACCCAATAATTGTTCAGCAGCAGATTGTTTAATTTCCATGACTTTGTGTAGATTTGAGTGTTTCTCTTAAAATAGATTTTTAGTTTTATTCACTGTGGTTTGGATGATACATGATATGATTTCACTGTTTTTTAATTTGTTGAGACTTGCTTTGTGCCTAAAGATATGATCAATCTTGGAAAATGTCTCATGTGGTGATAAGAATAATGTATATTCATTAATTTGGGGGTAGAATCTTCTATAAATATCTGTCAGTTCCATTTTTTTTCCCAGGGTCTAATTAAAGGCTGATGTTTCTTCATTTATTTTTTGCTTCAATGTTTGGTTCAGCTTTGTCAGTGGGTGTAGAGGCCCCCAGCAATTATGATGCATTATTTATCTCTTTGCTTATATCTGATAGAATTTGCTTTATGAATTTGGGAGCTCCTATGATAGGTGCATATATGTTTAGGTTTATTTTATTTTATTTTTGAGACAGAGCCTCAAGCTGTCACCCTAGGTAGAGTGTCGTGGCATTACAGCTCACAGCAACCTCCAATTCCTGGGCCCAAGCGAGTCTCCTGCCTCTGCCTCCCAAGTAGGACTATAGGCGCCCGCCACAACGCCTGGCTATTTTTGTTTGGGTTGCAGCCGTCATTGTTGTTTGGCGGGCCCAGGCTCGATTCGAACCTGCCAGCTCAGGTTTACATGGCTGGCGCCTTAGCCCACTGAGCCATAGGCGCCAAGCCTATTTTTAGGTTTATTATGTCTTCTTATTGAATTGCTTCCTTTATTATTATTGTCTTTCTTACCATCTTTGTTTTTCTTTACCATTTTTATTTGATATGAGAGTAGCTACATCTGTTCTTTGGTTTCTGACTGTATAGAATATTTTTTTCCATCCCTTCACCTTGATTCTGTGAGTCCTTGTGGATTAGATATGTTTCTTGGACATGGAAGATACTTATATTGTATTTTTTCATCCATTCATTCAGCCAGCCTATGTCTTTTGTCTTATAGATGGGGCATCAGAGTATTAATATCGGATGATAGAATTGATTTGTGGGATGCTGTTCTGTTCTTCATGTTCAGTAGTTCCTTATTGCTGTGCTATGATTTTATATGATCTGTGAGATGTAGCTTTGGGGTGATTTTACACTGGTGGGTATCTATTCTGCTGATGATCTGTGAGATATAGTTTTTGGGTGATTTTACACTGGTGGGTATCTATTCTACTGATCCACAAATAATGCAATTTGAGTAATTCCTGCTAGGCAGGTCTGGTCATGACAAATTTCTTCAGAGTTTGCTTGTCTAGAATAGTCCCTATATGAAACTCAGTACTGAGGAATACAGAGTTTGAACCTGGTAGTTGTTTAAGAACATTGATAATGAGGCCCCAATCCTTTCTAGGTTATGAGGTCTCAGCCAAGAAGTCTGTTGTTAGCCTTATAGGGTTTGCTTTGCAAATTACTTGATGTTTGTGTCTCAAGGTACACAGTAATTCTTTCTTTTTGATGACTTTGGATAGTCTGAAGACTATGTCTTGGTGATTGCCTATTTGCAAGGAATCTCACATGTGATCATTGTGGTTCTTGTATCTAGATGTCTAAATCTTTGCAAGGCCAGGATAGTTTTCCTCAGTTATTCTCTCAAATAGGTGTCCTGCACTTGTGCTTTTTTATCTATACCCTCAGGGATGCCTATGATTGTTATATTTTGCCATTATACATAATCCCATATTTCTCATAGACTTTGTTCGTCTTGATACTTTGCTCTTTATTTTTCATTGACTACATTAATTCAAAAGAGTTGTCGTCAAGCTCTGAAATTCTTTCATTTGCTCATCTGAATCCACTCTTAAAGATTTTAACTGTGTTTTGTATTTCTTTAAGTTAATTTTTCATTTCTAGTAGTTTTGTTTTTCTTTAAAATATGTCCATCGTCTTGGGCAGTGCCTGTGGCTCAGTGAGTAGGGTGCTGGCACCATATGCCGAAGGTGGTGGGTTCAAACCCAGCCTTGGCCAAACTGCAAAACAAAAAAATAGCTTGGCATTGTGGTGGGTACCTGTAGTCCCAGCTACTTGGGAGGCTGAGGCAAGAGAATTGCCTAAGCCCAGGAGTTGGAGGTTGCTGTGAGCTGTGTGACACAATAGTACTCTACTGAGGGTGATAAAGTGAGAATCTGTCTGTACAAAAAAAAAAAAAGTCCATCTTCTTAGTAACATTTTTGTTAAACTTAATTTTTATTTAAGAATAACTGTATACATTTATGGGGTAAATTGTGATGATTTGATATATAAGGTGGGATGCTTGAATCAAACTGATTAACATAACCATCACCTCACTTATTATTTTTCTGTGGTAAGACATTTATAATATACTCTTAGTTGTTTTGAAATGTACCCTTGCTATAGGCAAAAAGCCTATAAGTAAACCTTTAAATGATTCCATTTTGTGAAGGCAAGTTTAAAGTTTTTTGTGAGTTAGAAAAGAAAAAATCCTGCATAGAACTCCATATGTGGCTTAGAACCTAATCATGTGAAAGTGATTTAGGGGGGAGCTTTGTGGAGGCAGATCTACAGCCAGATACTTGTATATCTCAGGATTTTCCAGGCTAATCATCTTTCCCTAAAGATGATTCACTACTTCCAAATGGTCTGTTAAAGGATCAAGCATTTAAACTGCTTATTTCCCCAGAATCTTGTTTTGTGGTTTTGTTTTTCATTATTCAGCATAAGAATAACTTTAGTGAAGTAGTTATCAGTTAATCCGGTTAAACCTTAGCCCATAAAGAAAGATTTAGATAATGTTAGTAAAATGGTTATCAGTTAAACTGGTTTATCCGTAGGCCTGTAAGTTCTAGGCAGTAAGAGGCCTGGGGCCAAGGTTTAAGTCATGTGTTTATTGATTAAGTTATGTACCTATATAAGCTGGAAAGAAATAAAGAAATTTGCTACTCACCATCATAGAGCTTGTAGCCACTCTTTGTTCCATACTATTTCAATTGCAAGTCTATACTCTGTGTCATCAATCACGTATGAGAGACTTCATACAACACTTGCATTGTGCACATTAGGTTGGATCCCACCAAATACTTTCCCTACACTCACACTTGTTCCTCTCCTCTCCTCTCTTTCTTCTCCCCTCCTTTTTTTCTGGACTATATTTGTGTTTTATCATTTGTATGAATTTGTAAGTGATTATATATTGGTTTCATAATAGTATCAAGTACATTGGATACTTCCCCCCCATTTTTGAGATACTTAACTAAGAAGAATATGTTCCAACTCCAATAAGGTAAACATAAAATATGTAAAGTCTCCATCTTTTCTTATGGCTGCATAGTATTCCATGGTATACTAATACCACAATTTGTTAATCCATTATGGGTTGATGGGCATTTGGCCTGCTTTTATGACTTAGCATTCATGAACTGGGCTGCAATAAACTTTCTGGTGCACAATATTTTTTTATCAACTGGGTAGATAACTATTAATGGAATTATGGGATCAAATGGTAGGTCAACTTTTAATTCCTTGAGAATTCTCCATACTTCTTTTCAAAAAGGCTGTATTAGTTTGAAATCCACCAACAGTGTAGAAGTGTTCCCTTCTGTCCACATCCATTCCAACATCTGCAGTTTTGGGATTTTGTGATGCGGGCTAATCTTACTTGAGTTAGGTGATATCTCAAAGTGGTTTTAGTTTGCATTTCTCTGATGATTAAAGATGGTGAGCATTTTTCATGTGTTTTTTTTTTTTTTTTTGCCATTTGCCTATCATCTCCAGAGAATTTTCTGTTCAAGTCTCTTGCCCACAAAGAAATGGAGTTGTTTGTTCTTTTCTTATTTATTAGTTTGAGTTCTCTGTAGATTCTAGTTATCAGACTTTTATCAGAATTATATGTACAAAAATCTTTTCTCATTCTGAAGGCTGTTTATTTGCTTTACTTGCAGTGCCCTTAGCTGTACAGAAGCTTTTAGTTGGACCAGATCCCAGTAATGTATCTTTGATATTGCTTCCATTGCCAAGGGGGTCCTCCTCATAAAATATTTTCCCAGGCCAATATCTTCAAGCATTTTCCCTGCACTCTTCTTTAGTATTTTTATAGTTTCATATCTTAAGTTTAAATCTTTTATCCAGTGAGAATCAATTTTTGTTTATGGTGAAATGTGAGGGTCCAGTTTCATTCTTCTACAAGTTGCTAGCCAGTTCTCCCAATACCATTTGTTAAATAGGGAATCTTTTCTCCAATGTATGTTTTTATTAGGCTAATCAAAGATCAAATGACAATAAGTGGCTGGGTTCATCTGTAGATTCTCTGTTCTGTTCTATCTATCTACATCTCTATTTTTGTACCGTTACCATGCTTTTTTGATCACTATAGATTTGGAGTATATTGGACACTGAAGTCTGGTAGTGTGTTGCCTCCTGATTTGTTTTTATTTCTAAGTAATGTATTGTCTATTTGAGCTTTTTTCTGATTCCATATGAAATGAAGTATTATTTTTTCAAGTTCTTTAAAGTATGACATTGGTGCTTTGATAGGGATTGCATTAAATCTGTAGGTTGCTTTGGGTAATATGGACATTTTAGCAATGTTGATTCTTCCTAGACATAAGCATGGTGTGTTTTTCCATTTGTTAACATCCTCAGCTATTTCATTTCTCAGAGTTTCATACTTCTCATTATAGAGATCTTTCATGTCCTTTGTTAGATAAATTTCCAAGTATTTTATCTTTTTTGGCACTACCGTGAAGGGAATAGAGTCCTTGACTATATTTTTGGCTTGACTATTGTTGGTATACATAATAGCTAATGATATGTAAGTATTGATTTTGTATCTTGAGATATTCCGTATTCCTTGATCACTTCTAAGAGCTTTGTAGTTGAGTTCCTGGGGTTTTTCAGATATAAGATCATGTCATCTGCATAGAATGAGAGTTTGATCTCCTCTGACTCCATTTGAATGCTCTTGATCCCCTTCTCTTGCCTGATTGCAGTGGCTGGGACTTCTGTGACTATGTTGAATAGCTTGGTGACAGTAGGCATCTTTGTCTAGTTCCAGATCTGAGTGGTAATGTTTTAATTTTACTTCATTCAATATGATATTTGCTGCAAGTTTGTTGTAGATGGCCTCTATCAGTTTAAGAAATGTCAGATCTAAGCCTATTTTCTTAAGTGTTCTAATCATGCAAGCATGCTGGATATTATCATATGATCTTTTATAAAAATTTTATTTATATGGTGTATTATATTTATAGATTTAGGTATGTTGAAACAATCTTGTAACACTAGGATAAAACCAACTTGATCATGGTATATAATTTTTTTGATGTGTCATTAAATTTGGTTTGCTAGGATCTTATTGAATATTTTTGCATCAATATTTATTAGTGATATTGGTCTATAGTTTTCTTTTTTTGTTGGATCTTTTCATGGTTTGGGGATAAAGGCAATATTTGTTTCATAGAATGTGTAGTGGAAGATTCTTTCTTTTTCTATGTTTTGGAAAAGGTTATGTAATATAGGCACTACCTCCTCTTTGAAGGTTTGGTAGAATTCTGATATGAAGCCCTCTGGTCCCAAACTTTCTTTTTTGGGAGAATTTGTATAGTTGATGCAATTTCAGTGCTTGATATAGGTATATTCAAAATTTCTATTTTTTTTCTGGTTGAATCTAAGAAGGTGGTATGCTTCTAGTATTGGTCCATTTCCTCCAGCTTTTCATATTTCTGAGAATAGAGTTTTTTGTAGTAATCATTGAGGATTTTAAAAAAATTTTTGTGGTATCTGTTGTTACTTCTCTTTTGTCATTTCTGATTGATGTTATTAGTGATTTTACTTCTCTCTTTCTGGTTAGGCTAGTCAAAGGTTTATCAATTATATTAATCTTTTCAAAAGACCAACTTTTTGTTTCATTGATCTTCTGAATCATTCTTTTGTTTTCAATTTCATTTAATTCTTTAATTTTGGTTATTTCTTTTCCTCTGCTGGGTTTGGGGTTGAATTGTTCTTCCTTTTTCAGTTGCTTGGGATGACCATTAGGTCGTTGATTTTCTCTCTGCTTTCTTGCTGAAGACTTTTAAAGCTATCGATTTCCCTCTTATGACTGCCTCTGCAGTTATCACACAGGTTTTGATAATTTTTGTCTTCATTGTCATTTTGTTTCAAAAATTTGATGATTTTCTTCTTAATCTCATCTTTGACGTGGCTATTGTTCAACCTAAGGTTATTTAGTTTCCATGACTTTGTTTGAGTATGAAGATTTCTGTTGATGTTGAGTTAAACTTTTATTGAACTCTGTGATGGTTTGAGAAGATACAATGAATAATTTCTATTCTTTTAAATTTGCTGAGGTTAGACGTGTCCTAATATATGATTAATTTTGGAGGATCAGCCATGTGTGGATGTGAAGTACGTATATTCAGTTTTATTAGGATGAAAAATTTTTATTCTGTAGATGTTTGTTAAGTCCATTTGTTCTAATGTCAAGTTTAAATCCATTATTTCTTTGCTTTGTTTCTTCTTGGAGGATCTATCCTTAACTGCCAAAGGGGTGTTAAAATCTCCAACTATCATAGTGCAGGAAGATATCAAATTGTTTATATAAATTGTTAGGGTTTGCTTTACAAATTGAGGAGCATTTAGGTAGGGTACATAAATGTTAATTATTGAAATCTGAGTGTTGAGTTCATGTTGAGCATTTCCCTTGACAAATATGTAGTGTTCATCCTTGTCTTTCTTTATTTTTGTTGGCTTAAATCCTATTACATCTGCAAATAAAATTCTAACCCCTCTTTTTTGGTGATTTACATTTGCCTATATTATATATAGATGTGCATCTTTTCACCCTGAATCATTTTTATCCTTTGAGGTAAGGTGAGTCTCTTATAGGCAATAGATACCTGGCCTGAGTTTTTGTATCCAGTCAGTGAACCTGTGCCTCTTAGAGGACAATTTAAGCCATTCATATTAATCGAGAGAATTGATAGGTATGGTAGTTTTTGGCCATCATGTTTTTCAAAGGGCCAGTGCATATTTTTAATCCTTTTACCACTATGGAAGTTAGGTTTTGTTCAATAAATTGTGAGTGAATTTACTTTGCTGGTAGACTACTATGATGTTCATCATGGAAAATGGGTCTGAGTTTTTCCTGTGGAGCTGGTTTAGTAATGGCAAATTTCTTCAACATGGGTATGTCAATGTAGTATTTGATTTTTCCATCACAAATGAAACTCAGTTTAGCTGGATACAGAATTCTGGGTGAAAGTTGTTTTGTTTTAGGAGACTGAAAGTTGATGACCATCCTCTTCTGACTTGAAAAGTTTTGGCTGAAATATCTGTAGTTGTTCTAATATTTCTCCCTTTGTAGGTAATGCTTTTCTTACCTCTGACTGTTTGCAGGCTTTTCTCCTTCATGTCAACTTTGGCAAAGTTAATTACAATGTGTTGAGGAGATGCTTTATTCAGATTGAGTGTTGCTGGGGTTCTGAAACTACTATATGAATTTTTGTATCTCTTGCAATGCTTGAAAAATTCTTTTCTATAATATCTTGGAGTAGAGCATTTGTGCCTTTAGGATCATCCTCTTCTCCTTCAGGAATTCCTGTAAGTTAGATGTTTGATATTTTGGAATGATCCCATAATTTTCTCAGGGAATGTTTTGTTCTTGTTTTCCATTTTTCTTCCTCTTCGAATGCTTGGGATCATTCAGAAGCCTTGTCTTCAATTTCTGAGATCTTTTCTCTGCCTACTCAACTCTATTACAGAGGGATTCTACTGTATTTAGATGCTCCTCAAATAACTTTTTCACTTCTTTGAGCTCTGCTATATCTTTTTTCATTATGTTCATATCCTTGGTGACTTTGTCTTTGAATTCATTAATTTCTTGAGACAACTTTTGAATTACTCTTTGGATTTCTATTCTTATCTTTTTCTCTGTTCTGTTCATCTTATTTTATATCCATATTCTGAATTCTATTTCTGATAATTCAGCCATTTGTCTATGAATGGCATCTTCTTTTGTATCTCCTTTGTCATTCCTTGGGGGAGTTGATCTACTCGGATTATTCATGTTACTGTTGATTCTGTCCCATCAGTATTTTCTGCAATTTGGCAATTAAAATTGGTAGGGTGAGATTGGATAGGGGATCCCAGGAAGTGAAGTTAACCAGCCATTTCTCAATGTGCTGGGGCTTGTGATTGTGGCTTTTCCCTGACAGCCTTACAAAGGTCCCTTTCAGAGCTGCAGTAAGAGACTCTGAGGACCTGCTTGGTGAGATAGTGCAAGCTGGCTCTGTCTTGAAGTCAGCCAGCCTCTACCAATCCTAACGAGTTACAATATTAGACTGAAATCTCAGCTGGGGAGAGATACAAGCAATTGTGGCACCATGCCCTGCACCAGTGACAACTGGAGGAGGAGAATCAGTCCTTTCCTGCTACAAAACAACTATGGCTCAACTTCAGAGGGTCCCAGGGTGGACAGCCCAGGTGAAAAGTTCTAATCAGATTGTCCTACTGGAATTGCTACTCAATAGGGAGAGTTCAAAGGGTTTCTAGTGGCTGATAGTAGAATTCCACAGGCAGTACCTTCCTGCAAATCCTACGGGTTAAAGCCTGGTCTCCTCTGGTGAGCCACTGAGTCTGAAAATGCCAAAGTCAGAACAGGAGCAGCACATCTCTTGTCTCCCACGCACCCCTCCCTTCCCATGGCTTCTACTCAGTTCACTGTTGCTGTGCTTCTGTACAATGGCCCACACAATGCCCAGGCCTCTCAGGGAATTGCCAAACACTCTGCAGGGGGGGCAGACTTCACACTACTAGGTATGGGGGAAGGGTGGACTTGGAATTCAGAATTATGGGGAAAATACCTGTTCTATTTTATGCTGGGCAGCATGATGCCTAGGTTCACAAGTGGGACTTCCCTGGGGAAGGAGGTCCTTTGTTTAGTGGCCCTCTCTCATGGGGTTAAATGGGAGGTCTTTTGTACCCTATTCACTTGCAGAGAACCCACAGGGAGCCTTCCATTTGAGGAAGGGGTCTCTCATCCTTTTGGCAATGAGCTTTGAATGGAATTTGTTTCCTTGGATCCTCTTTCTTGGAGTTGCAGCTTGCCTCATAAGAGATGATGTGCACTTATCTGTCTTCTTTCTTAGCTCAGCTCTCCACCTTCATCTTCACTGAGTCCACTTCTGTCTTGTGTCTCTCCCTCTGGACAGTAGTCTCTGGCAAATGCTGCCTGTAGTTGGGTATCTTTCTTCTTCCTTCTTAGTAACATTTTCATTCACTTCCTGAATTGTTTTCCATTTTTTTTTGAGTTGATTTTCCATTTTCTATTGATTTTATTGAGCTTCCTTACACCCCATTTTTGGAATTTTTTATGTGTCATTTAAATATTTTCATTTTGGTTGTGATCCATTTCTGGAGAGCTGGTGTGCCTCTTTGGGATATACTTCACTCTGATTTGAGTATTTCTGGAGTTCTTGTGCTGATTCTTCCTCATCTGGATCACCTGCTGCTTCTCATTTTTGGGTTTTCTTTTGTTTAGTGAGACTCTGCTGCATACTCTTAAGGGTGGATCTTTAGCATATGTTGAGTAAGGACCTTTGGCCTTGCTTGTGAGTACTGGGATGGGGGTGTAGGTTCTGTATAGATACCTCGGTTATAGATATCCTTATTGAGATGGTTGCCTCAGTTCCTGGTTATTTATATGCTATTGTAGTGGTGACCTATGTGTGTGGGCAGATTTCCTTTCTCTTTTTGATGAAGGAAAACAGAGGTCTTTGAATTTTTTTCTCTTTCCCTAGCTCTGTAGTCTTCTTAATACTGTCAATTACATAGTGATGTCCAGTTTAATCTCTGAGACAGTAGGTGGTATTTGTGAGTAAGAATTAGCCATACCTTATATGACTGAGTCAGTAAATCTCTAATGGGCTGTGCAAGTTGTTCTCTCTGTCAGTAGGTAGTGCTTGCCTGAAAGAACAAACATTGAGGAACTAAACAACCAGTGTTGTTTTTGTGATCTGTGACCAGCTCTCACCCCTCAGGAGAAGCACTAGAAACCCAGACTATTTGTAGGGACTGAGAGCTCACATGGGACTCTTTATTTTTCATCACAGCAGATATGGGTGGAGGCATGAGGCTGGCTGGTGATGGGTCCTGTGAGCCTGTATTTAGCCTCCACAAAGGCAGGCATGAGAGCTGTTTTGCAGGTCTACTCTTAGACCCATGAGAAAATCTGCTAGGGAGGTGCTGATGCAGCTCCAGCAAGCCACAAAGTCTGCCCTTGAGGAAGAGGCCATCTAGGATTCATGGACTGGCTGAAAGGAGTGGGTTTTACTCTTCCTCCTTCTCTGTTTCAAGGTCTCTTTCTGGTTCTGGCTGCAAGCAGAAGCCCAAATTAACTGAGGTCACTGCCAGTGGTGCCATGGGCTGGGAGTTTTCTTACCTAAGTAAGACTCTTCCATGGACCAAAAGTGCAAGTGTGACTTTTCTGTGGTGGGAAGGGTGCTCAATGAGTTGGCTCACAGCCACCTGGCACTCTCCTTTCAGTTCTACCAGAGTGGGCTCCCTTATTTCCTAATATTAGTTCACAAATCTTCCCTCTATACCTCTGAGCAACATGATCTTGGGGGTATGGTTCTGGCCTGTGGGGCTATCCTCTGGTCCCCTGAGTTCAATGCCTGACCATTCCAGGGAGAGGCATGCTGGTACTGAGTTGCCTGTGAATGTTCATGCAGGTTTAATGTCCTTCAACTTCATGGTATGGTCTGTTTTGCTGAAGCATCCAGGCTTGCAGCACTGGAGAGAGCCAGTAGGCAAGAAGCTCACAGTCTGAGCACCTTTGGTCTGCTGCACATCTTTAAGAGGAAAGGTATGATTCCCATTATCTGAGGAATCCTCAATGTAGTGGATTAGTCAACAGAGGGAAAGCCGCTGCTCCTGAGAGTCTTGGCCTAACCATCCCTTTGGGCACCTGTGTCAATAAGCAGCAGATAGGGGAAGGGAAGAGGAGGAAAAGATTCTACCTGAAGAAGAGTTGGCACTCTCATTGTCTCTGTTCTTCTCCTTGGATGGCAGCCATCTTGGAAAATCCAATCTCTGGGATCACACAGATCCCCTGAAACCTCTCTGCAGAACACTTATTCTCCATTGCTGGAAACTCCTGCTTAGTGATAAGAAGGGGGAGACGCCTAGATTTTTGTGTCTTAATGTGAAATGCTGACATGGCAGGGCAGGGGTTGTTGTATGCAGAACCCTTAGTGCAGCTATTCTGTTTTATCCCCTTCCTCAGTGATTGTCACAGTACAAACTTGTGCCGAATGACCTTTGTGTGGGGTTTGTTCTTCAGATTGCATTGGAAGTTCAAATTTGGGGCCATGGGAGACCCTCTCCATGGATTCTGGCAGAGATTGTTCTGCCTGGGGTCTCCTCACCGAGATGACTGTGGAAGCTGGGTGACCAAAGGCTATGTAGGCAGTGCATGGGTGTTTGGGCTATGGGTGTTTGCTTGAATCAGGTCCAGGTATAATGGTGGCGTGAGGTAGAGGGGATTCTTGGTGGAGCACTGGACCTCTGAGTGGTTCCATGGGCCCAGTGGTAGAAACTCCAAGGTGGAGTCTTGGGGTTCAGGAGCTATGCTGGAATCATGGGGGCAGTGCTCTGGGCCCAGGAGGAACTCTGGAAGTGCAGGGTGGAGCCTCAGACCAAGGTGCTACAAAACCTCAGAGACAGAACTTGGGACTATGAAGGCAGAGTCATGCAGGCTGTGGGCTGTTCCACTGGCATGGGTACTGCAGATGCCTAGTCTCATAGGTGTGCAGGACTAGTGGCTCAGGGGCTGTGGAGGTGGGTTGGGGCTGTTGAGGGGGCTGTGGCTGCTGGGAAGTCTGGGTTTTTCCTCCACTTTAGGTCCCACTGGGTTGGTTGCCCAAGATTATCCAGGTGGTACCTTTGGCTCCTGAGTCATTGCATTTGTTCAGATCTTGTGCTGGAAGGGAAGGGCAGGGACACTAGGGTCCCAGTCACTGGGCACTGTATGGGACAGCATCTGCTGTGTTCACTCACTCTCTCGCCCACTGGGAGCAATAGGAAGGCTGCTGCTGCAAAGCTGAGTTCTATGCAGACCTGGCACCATGGATCGTGTCAGCCACAGAAACCTGGGATTGGCAGTCACCAGATCCTTGCTGTGCCTTGCTCTCCATGGCAGTGTTTCTGCCTCCCTTCTGATCTTCCCCAGAAGATCACTCTGCCTTTGTCTTTCCTGCTTTGGCTATCTCCAGCCACTTATCTGGATGATCCACAATGTTCTCTTGGAGACAGGTGTTATCTGCATGTGCACCTCTGCTTGTAGCCTTTGATTTTCTCCTTGAGAGTGGTGAGTGCTGGCTAATTCTAGTCCTCCATCTTGGCCCTGCATCCAAGATTCATATTCTTAAACCATTTATTAAACTGAATGTGCTGCCCAAACTAAGAAATGTTATTTTCTTCTCTCAGATATTCTAATCTCCAACCTATCCTCTTATATTAATAACTAGGCATAAAATGAAATAGGTAAAAAATGTAAAGAAGACACTCAACTTCTGTTTTTCAATCTGCCTACAAAACCATCTTTTAAGGCTAGAGTTTTCAAGTGAACCCAATGGAGGGAAATCCATAAGCTTGTCTATCTGACTGAATGTTTGTACTCAGTGACTGGAAGATGAAGCCAATTAAGACATTGATATGTATGTTCAACAACTATAGCTCTATCTTGGGCTATAAAAAGTGGGCTAGACTTCCTAAGCTTTTGGACCATATGAGGGTGTTTGGCGAAGTAAGTAAATCCTTTCTTACATGTTATGGTAAACTAAATGTGACATAAAAACAGAATAGGTAAACACACATCTTGAAAGAAATAGCCTCCCTCCCTCTTGTAAGGGTCTCCCAGCGATGAGACTGCCACACTCTTGCTGTCATCTTGGTGAGTATACATTATAAGTATAACATTCTTCTTTAGAGTATGTCCTGGCAATGTCACTTTAACAATCTTTGGCTCTCAAGTATCTCTTAAAAAGAATGAGTTTTGGAATGGGAGCTTTTTTCTTTTCTATCATGTTTTTCCAAAAACTTTCCTGTAGTTGAGCCATGAGCCCAAGCTCCATCATCCCTTTAGGGAACATTTAGGTGTTGTGTCTGTCACCAGATTACACTTAAGCCAATACATTTAATTGAACATACAAAAGAAGTACAAGAGATTTTTTTCTTTTTAGCAAGATAGCATTATTTTCTGTTCCCCTGTCTTTGACTAGATATAACCAATACAGAGAAACCACTGACATTCTGCTTCTCTCATTCCATACACTAATTCAATACACACAATTCTATAAAAGCCAGCTGCTGGCTGGGTTGCAGTTTATCAACTTGTTCATCAATAATCCTAGCTTTCTCTTTTTTGCATGCGTGGATGAATATGGTTTGTGGATTCCTCTGGGCACACTTTAGTTTGCCAAAAAAGTTAATCTGGAGGGAAAAAGTGTACTTGCTCTCCTTTGGAAACTTGTAAAAACTTATGAAATACTAAATGAAAATATTAAGTCTGATATTTGAGGGTCATGGTTGTGTTATGCTGAAGATATTATTCAGACGTTTCTCCATTTTTTTGGCACCAAGAAGCTATGAAGATGAAAATATTCTCTAAAATCTTCCAAGTCCTTTGTTTTCTGGCTGTTATTTTGCTATTTTCAGACCTGGCTGGCCTCTTAGCTAGAAAGCACGCCCTGTGAAACACTTCAATTTCTATTCTATTATATATAGTAATTGCATTTGTATAATTTTAAAAATATATACTGAAATTAGTCTGCAGTGTTTTAGTGTTTCTTTCCTTTTTCCATCTGTCTCCACCAATTCTCATTAAATATCCTCTTTGCTTTTCAGCAAGTATGAAAGGAGGATAAATTGATAGCTATTGTTTCTTCCTAATACTTGGTAATCTTTTTGAAGAAAAATGGTGCGAGCATCCATAATGCTCTTATTGAGCATTTGTTATAGATTTTGAAAAAGAAGACTATAAAACCAGTATTGTACAAATCTATTATGTACTCTCATTTCCAATGTTCTGTGAAAATTTAGAAATATATAAAACATAAATCACAGTGTATCTAATATATATTGTATTTTATAGGATCAGTGAAATTTATTCCATCCATTACATTCTCATGAGAAATTTCCAAGGTATATTGTTAAGTTAGAAAGCAACTTTCATAGAAAAAAAAAGCTTATTATGATGAGAAATAAATAATTTAGAATTTATAAAAGTGCTTGGTAGTGATCCTGGCATATATTAAGTGCTACATTGATTTTGATTATTACTTTCATTATCTGCTGTGGTATGAATGTTTGAACCCCTCCCCCATTCATATGTTGAAATCCTAACCCATAAGGAGGTGGGGATCTTTGAGGAAGTGATTAGGTTATGAAGGTGACATCTTCATGAATTGGATTAATATCCTTTTTTTATAGTGCCCTTTTTATTAGGAAACTTTGTATTTGTTTATAAAAGAGGCCCAGAGAACTGCTTTGTTCCTTTTGTCATCTGAGAATCTGGATAAGGCAGCCCTCACTATATGATCAAGGTGCCATTTGCTGGCATATTGATCTTGAGCTTTCTACCCTCCCAAACTGTGCGAAATAAATTTTTGTTGTTTATGAGCAACCTAGTCTGTTGTACTCAGTTATAATAGCCCAGGTAGAGTTAGACATTAACTATATCTACAAATATATAAAACTGATTTGGGAAAATTACTGATGAGGCTTGTGGAGTTGAGGGAAGGAAAGGTGGCTATTCCTCTCTATACATATTTTTTTACAATCAGCACATATAAGTTGTTATTTCTTTTGAATTGAAATAAATGAGCGAGTGACATGTACTCTTTGACTGGAAAATGTATGTTTATCTTTTGGTAATGGGAACTTTCTGTGGTTTTGTGCTTTGAATAGATTAGTGTCAGTTGGAGGGCAGAGAGTTAATTTTGTCCTCACATGATACTGGAGGAGATGAGAAGCTTGGGATGCTCCAATCAGTACCTTCTCCAAGGATGCTTTTGAGATGGCTGTCCAACCCACCTTTGAGGTAACTATTTGTGCCTAATTAGGATGTTTTTTCTGCTTAAGGGAAAGACTTGCAGTTTTAACCAGGAAGGGTGGGTTTATCCTTATATATATTTTGGCAAACAGGGTCCTAAAGTCTGAGAGGCCAAAACAGTAATAACATCCAGACCCTAAAGTGAGCTAGATTAGGTTCATGACCTTTTCTTGAAAATATTAATATCATAGGAAAACACTTTTTGGAAGAAGTTGAGAGAGTTTACCTTTTAAAGAGAGTTTACCTTTTATCTAATGCTGAGGTGCTGATGAGTCACAGGTGTGGAAACTTGAGTTTAACTCTTAAGAAATTTGATGATTTCAAATTTGAATCATTTTATTACATATGTCTATGTATTATATTAGTTAACTTATATATTATGTATCCACTGGTTTAAAATACTTCTTTTTCAGTTTAGTCAACTGTACAAATTAATTATTAGATGATAATTAGGTAGCCTGAAGTGATAGGCTAGCTAGACAACATAGTGTCTTTACACTGATTTTGTTAATCTGCCTGTGGAACACTTTTTCATTTCTTTGTATTCCTTTTACTTCGGAGGCTTTTTTTTCTGTATGGGAATCTGAAAGTGAGAGGAGATTCATAGCCATGCATGTTTACTGGAGATTCTTTGGCACAAAATTTGACAATTTGTTTCAGCTGATGTTGCTTAAAATGGGAGTGTAATTGATGGAAGACAGTGATAACTATTTTGTTTTAACCCCACATACACATTATATAAAGGGTACCTAAGTTCTAAAGGACAGGTCAAATCTTATTTACCTGCTACTACTTAGAAGCATGGTTAAAGTCAGTTTTAGATCTTCAATGGAGGCTACAGGTATAAAATTGCTATAAATCCCAGAAGGAAAGCTCATTTCTCTTGCATGAATCTAGGACCTGAATTAGGCAGCCTAAAGAATGAACAATAGTAGATTAGATGACCTCTAGGAATCCTAATGATTTTCAATATCATCTGTATTCAGAGTTGTGTCTTCAAAGGATTTGAAACAAAGGATTCTCATTTCTAAACACAATTACATAAACTCATTAAATGCTTCAAACTTGGCCTGAATTTAGGAAATGTAACATGTTCTGAATGAACTGAAAACTATCTATTATATTAATGATTATATATGTTTTTAATTTTCCTGATGTGGCTAAGATTTATCATGTTTCAACCAATAACATGTCAGCTGCAAAAAGATTAAGTCAAAGTGAACAGGTAAAATAGTCTACTTTTAGTGATGAGTGTTCTCTTTGAAAATATATAACATTTAAGTAAGTCTAATGTAATGGTTCCTTGAATGGGCATCCATGAATACCAATGATTAATTCTGACTTAAAGAATTTTTATCTCATTTTTAAGTGTTTCTATGTTTTCATTGATGTCTTTATGATGAGTACTATGTCTTTTCTGCTTTTGACTGCACCTAAGCCATTTAGGCATTACTTGGGGCTATGATGGCGTAATCACCAAACCCAAGTGAATGACCCCTAAGTTTCCGTGGAGATTGCTTGGAACAGTAAGGGTCAGTCTTTGCAGACACAGACTAAATCTTTATGTTGTATCTGTCTCAGAATTTATTTATGCATTTGTGAACTCATGAGAAAATCACAATTTTGAGACAACTCCTGGCTTTTAAGGTTATCACCTAGTTTGATAATGCTAAACTATTTTTTCTTTAAGTTGATTTATTTGGTGTGTTTATTCCATTTTCACTTTGAATGGGTCACATAAAATATAACATGCCATCTAGAATGCAAAAGGATGTGTTTTCTGTCGATGCACAGCTAGACTTGGTTGAAATGTGAACTCCTTCATCTGACCCTCACGTAACCCTGATCTGGGAGGACGGCATGTCTCTAGGGGTGGAAGATAATTTAATTTCCATGTATGTCAAGTCCTTCATTTCTTCCGTGTGGAGGCTGCAGAGAAGTGTCAAATTCTGCGGAATCAGGTGTTCTGTGTTGGAGATGCAGAATGTATTCTCCATGGATTAAAGTTAAGACCACCAAGTAGACTTCATTGTAAGGCCTTAGGGGAACATTGAAACCATAGACTGTGAAGATGGAAAAATTTTCTTCACTTTTTAAGCTATTCATCTTCCATTTCACTTTTAATATGTGTGCTCAAGATAGCATCAACAAAGAAAGTTCAAAGGCCACACTTAGAACATCTAAGTTTATTATTTTATATTTTTTTCAGCTGAAAACAATGGTTGAAAATTCCAGGGTGTCAAACAGTGGAGTTTAAGTTTCTAATATGTTTCCTGTGTTTTTCATCCCTGGAGAATTGTAGTACACTATTCATAAAGGTTGGAAACACTTTAAATATCTAAAAGATAAGGCTAATTCCATTTGGCTACTTGAATTTGCTTCTTTTTCCACATAGTTGTAGTTTGTGGAATAGTATATGTCCTGTAGAGCAATGAAAATTTCTAGCAAGACCAAAATTGGTAGCATAACATGATTTAACACTTCTGTGATTCTGAAATCATAGTTACATAAGTTCAGTATAGGGTGATCTCATCTCTGTTTTGTCCTGCTGGTCTCCCTGCAGAATTCCAAGTTAATTATTCTACTGTATGGACTTCTCTATTCCTGTAAGTGAATTATAGTAGCAAAGAAGGAGATGGATTTAGAATGGTAATTGGATGAGTCATGAATGAGGAAGATGCAAAGAATAACTCCAGCTGAGGGACTTTGTAAAGCTCTTACTGGCTTGGCTCTGGTAGTTGCCTTCCACAATGAAAATATATGTGGAATATATTTTATATATTGTGGAATTTCATACATATATATGAAATTAGAAGTCTGAAGAGTAATAGCTTACTTAACCATTATATCACTTGACAGCAGATATTACTTTACTGTGCAAATACTTTAGGCATTTAAATAACATATTAAACTACCGAGAATACATATTTTTCATTCTATGGGTAATATTTTTATGCCAACTTACTCAAAGTCCTAGTTTCTATCTGCCCTTCAGTTTGGTGGTGGCTAGAATTCTGATGTGTGGTGGTGAAGAGAGGAGAAAATTGAGCAGAAAGGGAAGGAGGAATAGTTTATTAATCAAGATAGGACAAATACTATAACAAACTACCTCCACACTCCAAAACTTAACACAATAAAGGTTTTTTTTTTTTTTTTGCTTTTCTTAAAGTTCAGTGTAGGTCAGAGGGACAGAGACTCTGATCCAGGCAGTCACACAGGGACCTAGGCTCCTTTTTATTGTGTGCCTCTAATTCTCCACAGGTTTGCTTGGTCTCAACCATTTGCAGCAAATAGGAAGAAAAGGGGGCTGTGCCTGTGGCTCAGTGAGTAGGTTGCTAGCCCCATATACTGAGGATGGCAGGTTTGAACCAGGCCCTGGCCAAATTGCAACAACAACAACAACAACAAAAATATCTGGGCATTGTGGTGGTAGCCTGTAGTCCCAGCTACTCAGGAGGCTGAGGCAAGAGAATCGCCTAAGCCCAGGAACTGGAGGTTGCTGTGAGCTGTGATGCTACAGCACTCTATCCAGGGTGACAACCTGAGGCTCTGTCTCAAAAAAAAGAGGATGAAAAGGCATCAAGAAGACACACTTGTCTTAATTGCTTCTGTGCAGAAATGAAAAAAAAAAGATGACGACATCATAAACCTAGAAAATGTAGTTTAGCTTCCTATCTAGGAACAGGAAAAGTAATGGGGTAGCATGAAAGATGGAAGTAAAGGAGGTTGAAAAGGGTAAGCTTTTTCCTGGGGGTGTGAAATCAGCAGGGTGATGCTTAGGGATATAAATTGAAAATATTCTATTCTTTCTACTTCCTTCTAAAATGATGGAAAATTACAAGCTTTATCTGTGTTAATTTTGGCAATTTTGGCAAAATTGTGGCTTTTTTTCTGTGTGTGTATGTGTCTGGATGGGGGGTTAATCCTTTAAAACTATGGAAATCCTTTGCTCTTCAGATTCATGTAAATTTTTGTGTGTGTGTGTGTGTAGTCCCTGGCTAAAAGTTTATGAAGACTCTGCCATCTTGTTTGGTAAACTTGTCCTTTCAAATGTTCATAAGGTACTGAATTCTATGACCAAGATCCAGGGAGGGATGAAAACCAAGCCTTCCCATGCACACCACGAATTGATGTGGTTGGAAGTAAGAAATTCTGGTGCCACAATTTTCTTCTAAATGTGACATATATTCAAGTTAAGCTCTTCCCAGGAAAGAACCTTTGAGAAAGACAAAGATGCTTATTAAGAACTATAAACTAAAAATGGCAACATTAATAGGCAAGAAAGGGCTGGGTCTAGACCTGGCTCTTTCAAAAGACCCTGAAGCTAAATGAGTGGAAAATAATGTTTCTGATTTAAAATAGAAAATGCTAGCTTTCCCATCTCTTCATAGCAGTTATCTTCTTTGTGAATCTTGAAGTTGAAGCCATATAGATTTGTTCTCTTGGCATTCTTGATTTTTTGTAAAGAAAATTCTTAGTGACATTTACCTAATGTGTCACTGGACAGAGGTTTTAATTTTTTGCTTTTTGCTTGACAGAGGCTATTGGCATTTGACTCTAGAAATTAGGAACTTGAATGATTCCTTTGTAAAGTATTTGGACAATTATAGTTTGTTTAGAGACATAACTATCCTGAGGGTCTTGAAAAGTCAGCTGGGAAAAGTCACCTTCAGTACAAACTCTTAATGATTTAGAATACTAATCTGCTACTTATTCAGAAACTAACAATAACCAACAATGTATAAAAAAAGCATTTGGGGGAAAGTATTGTTGAGTCATTTCTGCAAACATTGATAATTTTGTTATTAAAAACTTAAAAAATTTGTTTCTTGAAGTTTTATATTTGTTTACCATTCTCCATGATTCCATACCTCATGTGAAAAATCTCCGTATTAAATATGAAACAGAAACTGCTTAAGCACTGGGTTGCTGAGTGGCAAACAGATAATAATGCTTCCCTCTGGCTCATCCCCTCTGTGGATATAAGGCTCCAGCTCAACCAAACCGAAGGATCATATAGAATTTAAATCGCATGAAATATATATATGTGTATAATATTTTGATAATTTTTTTATTGTTTTCAATTATAAAGCAAAATATGATACCTCAAGTGGGGAAATGTGCTAAGGAACACTGGGTTAGGAAAACTTCATAAACTTCATAGCAACATTGTGGGTCTTAACCATTGTTGCCTGGGATAGTAAAGAATGTGCTGCCAAAGCCTATTTTCTAAATAGCAAAATGGCACTTTGATTTACACAGTGTAACTTACTTAGTTTCATCTGTTGTCTTTCGGTGTGCCTCTTGATGCTCTTCTGGCAGAGGTAACATTTGATTCCAGTTTTCGGACTGCTTCATGAGGCAGATACCCTGTAAAAGCTGCGTGACTCATTCTCTTTTTCACATCCTGTGAAGTGTTCATCCAAACACAATTTTACAACCACCATCTAGAGACCCAGAAGTGCAAGTTAGTGCAATACAGTGACTTTATTGGACTCTTAACAGGCCTTAGGATGAAGTAACTTTTCATATTATTTTGAGCATGGGAGTGAATGGCTTGTTGTCTCTGTGATACCGATTAAACATAAGACTTCCTAAAGCTATCCAGGAAGACATTCTACCCTATTTCAAGACTACATCTATATCTGAAGCGGACATGTTTAAGTAAATTACTGTGTTATCTGAAATTGTAAGAAAATGTAATGTATGCTTTTGTTCTGAGTACTTGAGGTCTTTGCTTATTCTTTTATTGAATCATTCTTAATTATAAGGCGTTGTCCTGGGGTCTGCCTTGAATTTCATTGGTTGTATTATGATTACAGGTATCTGCAGGGATTGCATTTTAGAATGTAGGTGTAAATGGGCTGAAATTTAAGAAGGCTATAGATGGTAAAAATTTTACAGTATAGGTAATTTAAGATGTAGAGAAAGTGATTTTTGCAAGATAAGGAGTTGATGATTTTGGTGACCAGTGATGGTGGTATTGATGGTAGTGCTATCGGATTGACATAGAGTAGAAGGATTTTCCATGGAAGAGTTGAAATACAATCTTGCCTAAAACTAAAGAAATGGTGTTTTGACGTAGTTCATTGCTAGTCACTACCTTTAGAGATAAGCCTTGTAAATGAGAATCAAATGAGACTACCTACCTCTTTTCCTGGAATTTAACTTCCTTTGAGACCTGGACAGGTTCATATACCCCAACATAGGTGTTCTCTGCCTAGTTCTCTGGTAAGCTCTTATTCCATTTGATTTAGACCAGATGGATTCTTTAACCAGAGTTTTCTTTTTTTTTTTTTTAAATTAATATGAGGGTACATATTTTTAGGTTACATTTTTCTCACTTCCGTGATAAAGTTCAAATTGAGCCCTTCACCCAGGGTGCATGATGAGCACCCTCACGTGATATATACATTAGGTGAGATCCCACCAATCACCTCCCTCCTCCTTCCCATCACCCTCCGCCACTCCTCTCCCTTCCTTTCCATCCCCCTCACTAGACCATATTTGTGCTTTATCATTCATGTGGATGTTGTAATTGTTTATATATTGGTCCATATTAGTATTGAGTGCATTTGATATATATTTTTTTCCCAAACTTGAGATACTTTACTAAGAAGAATGTGTTTCAACTCCATCCAGGCAAACATAAAAGATATAAAGTCTTCAACTTTTCTTATGGCTGTATAGTACTCCATGTCTTAACCAGAGTTTTCTGAACTTTAACTGAATCAAATGCTTGCTATAATTCAGTGCTTTGAAATCTACAAATTATATGCCACAGACTCAAGAGCAAAGTGATCATCTTGCCCAAGAAATATGATTTTTCCAGTACAAAAATATGGATCTTACAAAAGAAAAATAAACTGCTGATTCTGAGTATTTTAAAGAATATTTTTAAAATATTAAATTATAGTCTCTGGTGTGTCTGTTCAAGTGCCATAGAAATAAAATAAAGGCATATGTCTTTGCTAACCAGCGATTTGGCATTTTCCTTCTGAAAACATTCAAAAGCACTTGGTTCTCATTGTATATATTCTGTTACATGAATATTTTCCATTATGCTTGGTAAAAGAATTTTAAAACTTTTGCATCTTTAATCATAGAGTGGAAAAGTATTTCTCAGCAGCCACCATATGAATCTCGCACTTGATGGGCATATTGGAGGGCAGATACCGTTTATGCTTTCCAGAGCCTTGGAATTTAAAGACGGATAGATTTAAAACCTAAACTAAAACAAAACAAAAGCAGCAAGGGAGCTATCGTCCATCCTCTACCTATCTCTCTACCAGAGAGAGAGATAGAGAGAGAGAGAGGAGAATCACAATCCATTAATTGCGCAAATTATGTAGAAGGCTCAAAGATGGTGTCGGTAGGCTGGAGCTTAGGAATGATGCATTGTGCATCTTTGCTGATTATAGAGTTATAACTAGATTTTGGACATGCATTCCTGAAGAGACCAGTGATTAGTTTCCTAAGAATTTCTGCCTCCTGAAATGTTTTTATGGACCACAGATGATCTTGTTTAAAATGAGTTGCCTGTGACACTTTGAATGCACTCTGGCTCTGCAACAGGATCTTGAGCCCGTCTTGAGCCTGCTCCCTTGAGCTGCTACCCCACTTTGTCATAGTCTGTCATCTATGAACTCCCTAGTGAATGATTTATTTTGAAGCTTTTATTTTAATTTTCTCCTCTCACTTTAGCTTTAGATTGATAGTTCTCCTCTCTGGACATCTGTTTTGCCTCACTGAGAATGCTGTCCAAATGTAGCACGTTACAGGGTTTCTTTATTATCTTTATAGAACAACAGGGTGTAGATGTGTCACCATAATTCAAGAAGCTTTTTGCAGGGTGCTAGGAACTTGCTGGGGAAAAGTGCAGTGCATGAAGGACGTTGGAAAGCAGACAATTGCTTGGTGCGGCAGAAAGAGAAAACACAATACACTTTACTCTTGTTTCCCAATAAGCCTCCCAGTGGTCTGACCTACCAAGAGTGAGGAACGGTTTTCTATGTCTTAATTCTACTCAGGGAGAAGCATCTTGTGCTAACCATGATGGGCATGTGCAGCAGTGATCAAAGTCCTTTTCCAGACATTTCCCTTACGGTTCCCCTATTGGCCAGCAAAGCTGCTGCTCAGTTCCTGCTACCCCATTTGTGTTTGGTGGTTGAGATTTACTTTTTTTTTTTTTTAATGTGGCAGAGAAAAATGTCATCTTGTTTTATGCCGAATAAATAGTTTAGTAGCTTTATAAAAATATTTTTAAAACTGAAGAGTGAATTTTGCATAGAATTTTAATAGGCAGTTACCAAGGTCATATAACAGGAAACTACATGTATCAGAATACTTGTAAAAAGTTTAAATCTTTGAATGACCAGACCACGTGAAAGCATATGTTAGATATATGCCAGTTATACTGGTACGTGAATTATGAGATAGACACTTTAGTAATCTGGAAGAATATTTTCCCTATAGTTTGTAGAACTAAATTCCTTATAAGCATGAAGATTAAGGAGTTTTAGATTATGTTGTCATTATTAAAAACAAATTATGTGGCATATTAGACAACTTCCTGTCTTGAAAATTGAGCCAGTACGTGTGTGTGTTTGTGTGTGTGTATCCATGTATCTAAAGGTACGCTAATTTTTTTTCTGATTGTGAGGAATAAGATAGTATATAATCTTGGTAGTCATAGATTTAATATTCTTGGTTCCAGTGGTTTTTGTGGGATCCTAAAAGTTTATGATGAGTAGCAGTCAGTAATTTTTCTCAGGTTTTCATTGAATGTCATGCCGAGAGAGGCTTCATCTATAGGGAAAAGACATTTGTCTGTTGCATTAGCCTACTGGGCCACCTCTATTTTTCTTTGGATTATGATACTGTGTTATTTCTGCTCAACTTTGGTTATGGAAATAACCAAGTAAACTGAAGTGACAATGATTTCATACATTTGTGGGGTATGTGTGTGTAAAAATGGCCCTGAAAAGAAAGCCAATTAGTAGTCCTCATGATGGACAAGAAAAGAGATGAAGTTTATAATATTATTTTTAACCAAAAAGTAGAAATTTTTGGATAAATTAAAAAATGGAGTATCAAATTTGGCAGTAGCCCTAAGCTACAATGTTATGGAACAAATGATGATGTCATAGAGTATTAGTGACTTAGAAATTAGAAATTTAGAGACTCTTGAAAATCTTAGAACTCATCTATTTAATTTGTAATTAAATTTGAATTTAAATTGATAATTTAAAAAGACTAGGTTTAACTCTTCCGATTTTCAAATTTAATGGAAAGTATGTTAACATTTCTGTCCAATATGCCACATAGGACATACCCAACCTGGGTTAGCATTGAAAGTAGACTAGCCAACCAACAAATAAATGATCTGTGTTAGACCATTGGATAGTGGTAGTGTCTCCCACAGATTTTGGGCTGGTCTTACGAACTTTGTCCAGTTGGGCATTAATAAACCTGATGCAGGTGGGGGTTCAAAAAAGGCTTGTATGTGGAGGATTTCCCTTTCCCTGTTCTTGAGAGTCTTGTTGCTGTCACCATGGGAAAAAGGTAAGCTAGCCAACTGGATGATAAGAAACACATTTCCCAGATACACCAGTTGTTCCAGAAAATCATGGCCAGCGTTAAGAAACTTATCAGTGTCCACAAATGCAGGGTGAGCTCAGCTGGGACCAGTAATAAAGAACCATCAGGTGAGCCCAGGCAGCCAAAATTGCCAACCCACAGAATCTTGACCTAAAGATATAGTAGTTGTTTTGAGCTATTCTGTTTTGGGATAGTTTATTATCTAGCAGCAGATAACTAATACAGAGAGAAACTAATTACACAATTTTAAAAGCAGTAGTATGAATATTTTAAAGGCAAAAAGAAATTTAAACAATGAGGTAGAAGACATTTAAAATGTATGATTATATATGTCAGATCCAAAGTTTTTTGTGTGTTTTCTGGCTGTGGGTTCCTGGTCTCAGAAGCACATGATAGCCTGACCACAAAGAAGCAAAAGAAATGTCTGCAAGGAGTCTGAGGGATTCTGGTGAGGTCTGATGCTAGTGCTGTTACTTTCAAAAAACAAAAACAAACAAACTAAAGTTTCTCTGAATTCAAGTGGGGTTTGCTCAGATTAGTTTCGACTTATTAGTCCTTTGCCTATTTTATTTTATTTTTTTTGAGGCAGAGCCTCAAGCTGTCACCCTGGATAGAGTGCTGTGGCATCACAGCTCATAGCAACCTCCAATTCCTGGCCTTAAGCAAGTCTCTTGCCTCTGCCTCCCAAGTAGCTGGGACCACAGGCGCCTGCCACAATGCCCGGCCATTTTTTGGTTGCAGCCGTCATTGTTGTTTGGTGGGCCCGGGCTGGATTCGAACCTGCCAGCTCAGGTGTACGTGGCTAGCGCCTTAGCCCGTTGAGCCACAGGTACCAAGCCAGTCCTTTGCCTATTTTTTTTTAATTGAATCAAAGCTGTGTACATTAGTTCAACCATGGGGTACAGTGTGGGGGCTTCACATGCAATCTGAGATATTTTTATCAACCTG
>CAUYON010025397.1:0-24061 GCA_963573935.1 Arctocebus calabarensis | reverse complement strand
TCCTCTGCCTGAACTTTTCAACTGTTTCTTGACCCATGGAAGACCAAGCATTCACAAATGCTTCTGCTTTGTCTGTTGTAAGGTGGATGTTTTCTAACTGCTGCTGCAAAGCTGCTGGCTTCACATTGTGATATACTGCCTGCTCTAAAATAAATGATATTGTTTCAAGAACCAGGTGGAGATCCTGTTTCTCTAGAGAAAGTGCAGCTTGAAGTTTTTCTTCCTCTTCTTCACTGAAACTGCTCTCAGACTTCAAGTGAAGTTTTTGAAGTATCTGAGTGAGCAATCGTGGAAATCTTCCTATAGCTATTGCATTTATCAGTGACACTGCTTTTTTCATGCTGGGGCTCTCCTGCAGGATCAACGCCGCCAACGCCGCCATCCTCCGCACCCCCCCCTGTTCTTCCATTTGTTAATATCCTCTGCTATTTCCTTTCTTGGGGTTTCATAATTTTCTTTATAGAGGTCCTTCACCTCCTTGTTAGGTATATACCTAGGTATTTCATTTTCTTTGAAGCTATGGTGAAAGGAGTTGTGTCCCTAATTAGCCTCTCATCTTGACTGTTATTGGCGTATACAAAGGCTACTGACTTGTGGACACTGCTTTCATATCCTGAGACATTACTGTATTTTCTGATGACTTCCAGGATTCTTGTGGTCGAGTCTTTGGGGTTCTCTAAGTATAGGATCATGTCGTCAGCAAAGAGGGAGAGTTTGATCTCCTCTGCTCCCTCTATGGATACCCTTTATTTCCTTGCCTTGCCTAATTGTATTGGCTAGCACATCCAGCACTATGTTGAATAGTAATGGTGACAGAGGAAAACCTTGTCTGGTTCCAGTTCTAAGGGGAAAAGTTTTCTGTTTCACTCCATTTAGTAAAATATTAGCTGTGGGTTTGTCATAGATAGCTTCGATCAGCTTAAGAAATATGCCACCTATGCCTATACTCTTCAGTTTGCTTAGTTAGAAAAGGATGCTGGATTTTATTGAATGTTTTCTCTGCATCTATTGAGAGGATCATATAGTCTTTGTTTTTGCTTCTGTTAATACAGTGGATAACATTTATGGACTTGCATATGTTAAACCAGCTTTGCATCCCTGGGATGAAACCTACTTGATCATGACGTATGACTTTTTTGATGATAAGCTGTAATCTATTGGCTAGGATTTTGTTGAGAATTTTTGCATCTATATTCATTAATGAAATTGGTCTGAAATTTTCCTTTTAGTTGGGTCTTTTCCTGGTTTTGGTATCAGGGTGATGTTGCTTCGCAGAACATGTTGGGGGAAGATTCCTATCTCCTCAATTTTTTGGAATAATTTCTGCAGTATGGGAATAAGCTCTTCCTTGAAGGTTTTTTAGAATTCTGGTGTGAAGCCATCCAGACTAGGGCATTTTTTTGTTGGAAGATTTTTTATTGTTTCTTTGATCTCAGTGCTTGCAATTGGTCTGTTCAGGAGCTCTATTTCTTCCTGGCTAAATCTAGGGAAAGGGTATGATTCCAAATATTGATCCATTTCCTTCACATTGTCAAATTTCTGGCCATAGAGTTTCTGGTAGTATTCAGAGATGATCTTTTGTATCTCTGTGGCATCAGTTGTTATTTCTCCTTTATTGTTTCTGATTGAGGTTACTAGAGATTTTACTTTTTTATTTCTAGTTAGTCTGGCCAAAGGGTTGATTTTTTCAAAGAACCAACTCCTTGTTTCATTTATTTTCTGAATGATTCTTTTGTTTTCAATTTCAGTGATCTCTGATTTAATTTTGGATGTTTCTTTTCTTCTGCTGGGTTTAGGCTTAGACTGTTTTTCTAATTCCATAAGATGGCTTGTGAGTTTATTGATGCGCTCTCTTTCTGTTTTTTGAATGTAGGCATCTAAAGTGATAAATTTTCATCTCAGAACTGCTTTTGCAGTATCCCACAGGTTTTGGTAGCTTGTGTCTTCATTGTTGTGCTCAATGAAGTTAATGATTTTCTCTTTTTTTTCTTCCTAAACCCAATTGTCATTCAACAGAAGGTTGTTTAATTTCTATGCCTTTGTGTGGGGTTGAACTTTTTTTTTTTTGGAGTTGAGTTCCACCTTTAGTGCCTTGTGGTCTGAGAGGAAACAAGGTAAAATTTTAATTCTTTTGATTCTGTTGAGGTTTGTTTGTGTCCTTGGATATGATCAATTTTGGAGAATGTTCCATGGGGTGATGAGAAGAATATATATTCTTTGTCTTTGGGATGGAGTGTTCTATATGTGTCTATCAGGCTCAGTTGTTCTAGGGTCTCATTTAGGTCCCTTATATCTTTGTTTAATTTCTGTTTAGAGTATCTGTCCAGCTCTGTAATAGGAGCGTTAAAGTCCCCTGTTATTATGGTGTTATAGGATATCATATTGCTCAGACTGAGTAAGGTGTGTTTCAAGAATCTAGGAGCATTTAAGTTGGGTGCATACATATTTAGAATTGAAATGTCTTCATGTTGTATTTTTCCCTTGACCAATATAAAGTGACATCTTTGTCTTTTTTGACTATAGTCGCTTTAAATCCACATGTATCTGAAAATAAGATTGCAACCCATCTTTTCTTCTGAATTCCATTTGCCTGAAAAATTGTCTTCCAACCCTTAACTCGGAGTTTTAATTTGTCTTTTGAAGCTATGTGGGTTTCCTGCAGATAGAAAATGGATGGCTTGTGTTTTTTAATCCAATCAGCCAATCTATGTCTCTTCAGTGGGGAATTCAAGCCATTAACATTTATTGAGATAATTGATAAGTGTGGTAGTGTTCTATTCATCTTATTTTGTGAGAGTCCATTACTTCGTTTTATCTTTTGCATCATTGTGGAGGTTAGGTTCTGTCCTTTAATTTCTGAGTTTTTACTTTGCTGTTGATCCATTGTGATGGTCAGTGTGTAAAACAGGTTGAATATTTCCTGTAGAGCTAGCTGGTCTTGTTGTGGCAAATTTCCTCAATGTTTGCATATCAGTAAATGATTTGATTTCTCTGTCAATTTTAAAGCTTAGCTTAGCAGGATATAGAATTCTGTGCTGAAAATTGTTCTGTTTAAGTAGATTAAAGGTAGATGACCATTGTCCTCTTGCTTCGAAAGTTTCATTAGACTCCAGTCACCTTGATGGATTTGCCCCTGTAGGTTACCCCTGGCAGCTTGAAGAATCTTTTCTTTTGTCTTGACTTTGGTCAGGTTTATCACATGTGTCTCAGAGAAGCTCAGTTAGAGTTGAGGCAACCTGGGGTCTGATATTCCTCTGAAAGGAGTGTGTCAGAATCTTTGGGAAATTTTCATTCATAATATTCTCTAGAATGGCTTCCATTCTTCTGGGGCATTCTTCTTCCCCTTCTGGAATACCTATAAATTCATATGTTTGAATGCTTCATAAAGTCCCATAATTCTGTCAGTAAACGTTCTGCTTTTTCTCTCTTCTTTTCTGCTCCTTTAACTATCTGAGTAATCTCAAAAGCTTTGTCCTCTACCTCTGAGATTATTTCTTCTGCATGGTCTAATCTGTTGTTGATACTTTCTACTGCATCTTTAAGTTCCCTTATTGACTGCTTCAGTTCCTTCAGCTCTGCTATATCCTTTCTATATTCTTCATATCGTTCATCTCTTATTTGATTCTGTTTTTGGATTTCCTTTTGGTTATTTTCCACTTTGTCAGCAGTTTCCTTCATTGTTTCCATCATTTCCTTCATTGTTTTCATCATCTGTATTCTAAATTCCCTTTCTGTTATTTCTAACATTTCTTTATAGGTGGAATCCTCAGCAGTAGCTACCTCATGGTCCCTTGAGGGAAGGGGTGCTCTGGACTGGTTTTTCATGTTGCCAGGATTTTTCTGTTGTTTCTTCCTCATGAGTGTTTTCTTTTATGTATTGCCTTGCCCTAATTTTCCTTTCACTTCCTCTTGCTCTTTAAGTTACTGTGCCTCTGGCCTAGGGTTTCAGTGAGTCCTTTTGGCACAGGACCAGGAGGATGAGAAGATTGAAGACCAAGAAGGGAAAAATGATTTTAAAAAGAGAAGAAAAAAAGAAAAAAGAGAAAGAAGAGGAGGTGAGTAAAAGGGAATATTGACAAAAGCAAGAGAGGCACAGAAAGAGGGAGACAGAAGGATACTTTGACCCAACCTTAAAACCCCTCAACCTCTGGGGGTGCCAAGTTGGGTGGTTCCCTTGAGGTGAGGAGCTCTTTGCTAGCCTGTTCTGACACAGCACCCCACCCCCACCAAGTAGAGAGGAAAGACAAAAATGCTATATATCAAACCAAAACAAGCAAACAGAAAACTTTACAGGATAAAATTGGAGGAAAACCAAATAATGGGGGGTAGAAACACTAGCAAAAATGAAGTTCTAATTGTTAAAGAAGGCAACAATGGGCACAATGCCTGTAGGTCAAGTGGCTAAGGGGCCAGCCAAATACACTGCAGTGGCAGGTTTGAATTTAAGGGCCTGCCAAACAACAACGACAACTACAAAAAAAAAATAAAAAAAGAAAGAAAAGAAAAGATAGCTGGGCATTGTGGTGGGTGCCTTTCATCCCAGCTACTTGGGGAGCTGAGGCAAGAGAATCACTTAAGTGCAAGAGCTGGAGTTTGTTGTGAGCTGTGACACCACAGCACTCTACCAAGTGACAAAGTGAGATTCTGTCTTTAAAAAACAAAGAAACAAACAAACAAAGGCAGTATATATATATCTCGCTGAATATTTTCTGGGCAACAGGTGATCTTCTGGGGTATGAGAAGTTAAGCACAATGCTGATACAGCTATATGAGATGGAGACTGGAGGCCTCTGCTGATTTCTCAAATCCTGCAGGGTGGAAAGCCTAAATCTCTCCTCTGCCTGCTTAAAAGGCACTTTAAACTGCTAACCTAGGCTAAGCAGAAGCTTTCCCAGGAAAGCACCTGTCACTGGGAACACTCCTCAAGTGGCTGCCCGCTTACCTAGTGTGCCAAAACCAGTCTTACTCTATGCCCCTGAGGGCCAAGGTTGTAAGGCGTCTCAGTCCCCGCCTTTAGGCTGCTCAGTCACTAGATTACTTGCCTAAGATCTCCTGCCTGATCCTCACTCTGTGACCCTGAGGGTGAAGCTTGCCGGGCCAGTACTCCCACAATGGCTCCAAGTCCATAGTCAAACACTATTGGCTCTGTCTGGCTCAGTGGTGCAGTCCAGGGCCCTAGACAATGCTTAAAGTCCTCCACACTCTTGCCCAAGTTCTCCCAAGGTCTCTCCTTGGCACTCTCTCAACTGAGTGCCAAGTCCAAAAAAAACCAAAACAGCTCACAGGTGTCTTTCCAGTTTGCAATCTCATAGCTGTGGTACTTACAGCTGCCGGTGGGATTAGACAGAATGAACACAGGCAAACACTTGCTGGTTCTCCACTGCTTTTGTCCTCTTCATGGGGTCCAGAAGTCTCTTGCTGACTCCTTGTGTCCCCAAAGGGATGTTTCTGGGCAGATCCCACCAGCCAGAGATGCCTGGAGTCTTCTCTCTCCAGTCTTACCATGCCCAGTTGCAAGGAAGCTGTTACTCGGTTGCCATCTTGCTCTTCCCCTTATAACACTCTGATTTATAAAGTTCTTTGTACATTCTAATTTAATCCTTTCAACAATGCTCTCTGATAATGATGTCAAATTACACTTCAGAAAACATCCCCCCGAGAGCTTTAGAAATTTTCTCAAGAACATACAGCTCCAAGTAGCTGAGCCGGAAGTTGAACTCAGCCTTCTTGCAATGGATTTCATCTTCCATTAGATCACCAAAATCTCAGGATGGGCAGAAGGAAATCAGAAGGGGACGAGTGGGGTATGTAAGGGGAACTGCTCACCTTGGGGGAGGTGGATGTTTGGCAGCTGCTGATTAGACGGTGGGGCCCTCAAGCTGCTGGTTTCCTCTGGTGGGCCCCGAGAATGATTTCCAAGTTGAGTCAAAGCATACCCTCAGGAGACTCTTGGGTCCTGGCAGCTGGGTTTTGGGTCCTGTTGGGTCCTGGAAGCTGGGTTTTGTTCACCCTGACTCTTCTCTTGTTTGGGACAATTGGGAACTGCTTCCCCATGCCCCACACATTATGTCTTCTTTCCTGGGGCCACACAGGGATGGGTGAAGTGATAGACACACAGTCAAGAGTTGACCAGCCTAGTCACATCAAAAGACCTGGGGGCTCCCCCGGAGCCAGGAGGTGCCTCCTGCTGGTTTGGGGCTTCTGGCCTGTGAACTAAATGTATGGTGGTTGGATGTCAGAAGCAAGTTCTCTTTTAGAGGTAAGTCTTGATGCTCTGGAGGGTCCGTCTTTCTTCAGTTGCTTAGAACTGAAAAAGACTAGAAAGGTAGAGAGGGGAAGGTGACTGGACCTTTGACCAGAGCCACTGAGGACATGTAGGGGCAGATCCAGCTGGCGTTCCCCATTCCCTGAGTTTGGCCTTGCTGAAGTAAGGCCCTTCTGGCCCTGCTCATGGATATGCCCCAACAGGGAGAATTCCAGAATCTGGTCGATTAGGAAGGAAGATAAGAAGGTATATTTTTTTCTAGAGCTAAAAGAATCTATATATTGGAGCCAGGTTCTACAGCTTGTGAGAGGCCGATTGTTAAATTTTCAAAGATCATGTGACTCATGCTGGTAACTTAAAATTGGTCACAACAATTTTTAAAAAAATTTTTAAAATATTTACACTATGGAAATTTGCAAACACTACAAACCATGGCTTCCTCTTGCCAGAGAGCTGGTTGTTAATTATTTACCTTCTGTACCCCGGGCAAGAAGCTCCATTTGCCTCATGGATTGGGGTTCATTGTGGTCCTTTGAGGGTGATGGTGACAATATTGCCCAGATTTGGCCTCTTCTTTGTGACGTCATGATAGGAATCACCCAGCAAGTGCTGAATAAGTATATTTGTTTCAAAATGTATTATGAGATGAAATATAGGTCACCCTTGCCTGTAGCTTGCTGCTTTCCTTCCCTGTACCTAAATCACGGCAGAAAGTCTTGGCTACAGCGGGACCTCCTGTGTCCTCTACTCCTAGCCTTTCAGAAAGCATGACAAAGTAAATGCTCCAGAAATATTAATAGTTGTTGGGGGGCGGTGGTGCTGAGGGAACCACCACCACCTATTAGAATGTTATAATTTTCCTTACTATTGTCAGCAGAGGGCACTACAGGACTAATGATGTGTCAGTTCCAGCTCTCCGGAACTCTCTTTAAGAAAAATAAAAACTTACCTAATGGGAACAATGAACACCATTCTGGTGGTGTGCACACTAAAAGCCCTGACTTCAGCATTATACAATGTATCCATGTAACAAAAACATTTGCACCCCCTTAATATTTTGAAGTAGTAATCTACCCCCCAAAAAAGAAAATTAAGAGCTTTGACCAAAAAAAAGAACAAATTAGGAAGGGACCAACCTGAATTGGTGATTTTTAGGTGAACCATTCCTTTAGAAAAAATACAGCGCTCAGGTGATAGTAATACACATTCCTGCAGCTTTTTACAGTTTGCAAAGAGCACCTGGCTTATCCGTTCTTGTTTAGTTCTTTCCACAATTCTGTGCTACTGCAAGCATCACAAGGTGGCAGATACTCGTGTTGGCTCTGAATTCAGAGTGTCTGGGGGTCAAATCCTGGTTCTGTCACTTACTGACTCTCCGACTTTGGATAGGTCACAAAACCTTACTGTACTTTGGGGAGAATGCTAGTACTTGACCTCAAAGCTTGGTGTGAAATGAAAAAAGAGGACATATACAAAGCACTTAATATAGTGCTTTGCTTGTAATAGGCACTCTGTAGATATTAGCTCTTTCTTATTATTGTTACAACAGTAGGTACCTGATCTGAGAGTGAAGGAAATGTTCAAGGTCATACATTGAAGGGTTGTGTAAGGGTGAAACCAGGTCAGAAGTTCCACTTCTTCCAACCCAGGGTCTTGCTTTTGGCCACCACCTGTCCCCCAGCTGTTACTGCTGACAAACTTTCCAGCTGTGCTAACAATCCCTGACATTCCTGCCTGAGTGTTTGAAGACTACTTTAAAAAAAATTCACCCTTGAAATCCTGTATATGCTTTGAATTTGCCTAGTAACTCATTTTCTTAAAGAGCTCACAGTTAACTTCAACTAAATGTTATCCAGGCCTCATGATCTGAATCAGAGTACCCCAAATCAAGTAGGTTTACTGTCCTGCACAGTTTAAACCTGGTGTCATGAACTCAAATGACATTAGGCCCAGCAGGTGTAACAGGAGAAGAGCGACAGAGATTCTGGCTCTGTCTAAAGCAGAAAGTCCCTAAGTAGGACTGGTAGTGTCAGATTTTCTGATTTTGCAAGAGGAGCAAGAACTCTCAATTTTGTGTGTGAAATATCTCAATTGGTAAAACTTGTCAGCTAATTTGAAGTTTTATAGAAAGGATCATGGGGACCAAATAAAACGTGTTTGTAGCACATATTTACTCTGTGGGTACTAGTGGTGACCAGCCTTAAGGTGGAGCAGGGTGGGGTGGAATTGAATGGAGTAGTCATGGCTCATGGTGTGTATTCCCAGGGGCAGCAGAAGTAATCCCACTTCAGTTTGTAGATCCTTGTCTAAAGCCAGTATGTTTTGCCTAAACGATCATGTTCTCCCTTTGACTAAGTTCAGTAGCAGTCTGCTTTCTGCAAAGAATCAATTCCATGTCTAAGTAGTGTAGGAAACTTCTGGATTCAATCTGAATTCAATCTCCCACCCTGCAGAGTAGCATCAGGCAAGTTTCAGACCTTCCCACCTTCTTCTCTAACATACCCAATGCAGCTGGCTTCTACCCTTTTAAGATCTGAAATGACTTCTGTTTTTCCCCTTATGCAGAAAATTGTTGAGAGAAGGCATCTCTCCTGATTGGCTGACGTTAGATCTTCCCCACCCCCCAATTTTTAAGTATTATTTTCCTGTTTGTTTATTCTTTTTTTTCGAGACAGAGTCTCACTTTGTTGCCCTCCATCGAGTGCTGTTGTGTCCTGGCTCACAGCAACCTCAAATTCTTGGGCTCACGTGAGCTTGTTTATCCTTTAACACTCAAGAATCTTTGGAAACATATAAGCCTATGGTGTAGTTCACATGATGAGTCAAGGCAGTTACAAGAAGTATGCCATTTGGGGTCCTCTGCGAGACCGATGCCAAGATGAAATTAGGCATGCATGGTGGAGAAGGCCGCCAAGGGGGAAGAAAGCAGGGGTAGGTGAGGAGAGCCAGCAACAGTGTAGGCCTGACACTTGCCAAAAGAGAGAGGACAGGAGAGAAGGCTGGGTGGGAGGAACCTCAAACTATAGCATAGCTCCAAGAAAGCCTTGACCAGGCTGATGAGAAGCCCAAGAACAGTGGAGTCGTCCCTGGGCAGAACCATCCTGGCTGTAGCGCACCTGCTGTGCGGGGCCTGAGGCCCAGTGTGAAGGTTGCAGGGATTCCAAAGGAACCACAGCTGGAGGTAGTCAGCCTATTACTCCTGGCTGCAGGTTCTCACTCAAGGGGAGAACCTCTCTCATTACCATTACTGTCACAATCAGCAAGGAGACTGTCATGATTCCCTAAGTGTGTGTCTTACTTTTTACATAGTAAAAGGGAGCAGAGTGTGGCTTTGTGGCTCCGTTGCTATACTGGCTATGACCTTCGACGGGAACTAACTTTCCTGTTAATTGGAACCAGTGAAAGTATCTCTTTCATGGAATTACTCTGAGAATTTCGATAGAATGTGTGTAAAGTGCTTGGCACAGTGCCAAGTACCTAGCAAATGCTTCATAAGTATTTTTAGTTTGGAATGTATTATAAGATGAAATATAGGCTAGCTATCCAACAGTGGCTACTTTGATTTTCAGAGGTCTTGTCTTTGGAAATGATATTGTTAAGGTGAGTCTGGTCAGCAGACCAAGTAAGAATGGCCACCAGCAGTACTCTCCTGCCAACACTGTGAGGTAGGTTCTGTTACGTCTATCTTTCAGGTAAGCAAATGAGACCAGAAAGGTCCTCATGATTAGGCGGAGCAGGTGACTCAGGAATGATTCATCAGAGCATTGCATTGCATCTCCTTAGTTTACTATGTGCAGGTGACCCAATCAGAACCAAGGGATGTAATAAGACTGGCCAAGATAGCTGTAAAGAGGTAGAGCTCTTTTACTAATGAGCTTGGACCAGAGAATATAAGGCTGGTGATACTGAAGCTGTCTTAACACCATCAAGGTAGACCTCTCTGAGAATGAGGCAGAGGCAGAAATATTTGTTTTTTTTTTTTTTTTTGAGACAGGGCCTCAAGCTGTCACCCTGGGTAGAGTGCTGTGGCATCACAGCTCACAGCTACCTCCATTTCCTGGGCTCAAGTGAGTCTCCTGCCTCCACCTCCCAAGTAGCTGGGACTATAGGCGCCTGCCACAACGCCCGGCCATTTTTTGGTTGCAGCCGTCATTGTTGTTTGGCGGGCCCGCCAGCTCAAGTGTACGTGGCTGGCGCCTTAGCTTGTTGAGCCACAGGTGCCGAGCCGGGCTCTTGAAAATTTTGCCTAGATTGTTTGAATTAAAAGATTCTTTGAGGTAAACTAGTATGCTGTTTTTTTAACTTTTTTTTTTTTTTTGTAGAGACAGAGTCTCACTTTATCGCCCTGGGTAGAGTGCCGTGGCGTCACACTGCTCACAGCAACCTCCAGCTCTTGGGCCCAAGCGATTCTCTTGCCTCAGCCTCCCGAGTAGCTGGGACTACAGGCGCCCGCCACAGCGCCCGGCTATTTTTTTGTTTTGCAGTTCGGCCGAGGCCGGGCTTAAACCCGCCACCTTCGGTATATGGGGCCGGCGCCCTGCTCGCTGAGCCACAGGAGCCGCCCTGTTTTTGTAACTTTTTAAGGCAGACTTTTCGTTTTAATATAGAACCTGTAGACCATTTAGGATTATTGACCCTGACTTTAAGGAGCCTAAAGAAAAACCACCCATCACTTTTATGAAGGAGGTAGAAAGTTACAGGAGTTGACTTTCAAGGTAGCCTAGGGAATAGGGAATTTGCCTGACTCCTGAATCTTGGGCCAATGCCCATTTTCACTGATACTGAAGTCAGAGTCTGTGGGTCTTGCTGGCTTCTTTTAGGATTAAGTTCTGTGCTTTCATCATGTAGTCATATGAGTGCCTAACATGTACTCAAAACATAGAATCCCTGTTTCAGAGCGTTTGCCATCTAAAAAAGCAAACAAGTATACAAGGGTTTCTGAAGTGATTGGAGAGGAAATGGCCCTGTATTTCAGCATCAGGGAAGGCTCTCTGGAGAGGTGCATTCGCTAAGTTAGTGATAGGCAGTATGTTGTATGGTGGAAGTTGTAGTTGAAATATTTTCTCTTTTACTAAATGTCAGAATCTAGGAAAGGACTATATTCTGATAGATTTTACTCCTTAAATACTATACTTTGGACAGTTACCCACAAAAACAGGTCGGGTTCTCTCATTCTCTTTTCAGATACCCCAAGTAACTGTTGAGTGAACATTTCTCCTGTCCACACATGCTGCAGTCTTCCAGGCAAATACTAACCTTGGCTGGTACTTGGTGATGCATACTACCAATACCAAGCCTTTTTTTCTCTTCCACAGGTGGCTGGTGAAGGTGCTGATCACCACAGGTGTGTACCTACTGCTAGGGTCTTTTGTGGGGTCTTATAGTTTACCCATGAAGAGGGACCTGCACAAAATAGAGGCTGCCTTGATGGTGTCTCTCAGAGGGTAACTTTGCAGTTGTATGTTGATGTGCATAATAGTGATGCACACCCATCTGCCTGTTTATCAGGTGGTCTGATGCAGGGATCATCTTCTCTACTTTGTTCCACAGAATTTGTAAAATTTGACTAATTTTTTTTTTTTCATTAAGCTGAAAGGACCGGTAGCTAGCAAACCGTAGCTCAATATTTTTCCTTGGAGTTGTATGTTCCAGGTGTACTGACTGAAAGATAAGGATCTAGGGGGAGTTTTTGAGTATATTCAGAACTTGACTGAAACAAGAGAAGCATCAGGTACTGACTATAAAGTGACAAACATTGGAGGCTTTAGTCATCTGGATGGTGGCTCACTTTTACCCTTTGGAGTAAGCCAATTATTGAGCCTTAGATCCTAAGGCAAGGGAAGTAGTAGAGTAAAGCATTCCTCTCTCTGGGGTGCTTTAGCAGTGCTCAGACAGCAGTTAAATCTTTCTGAGACCTAAAGGTGCATTCTCATACCTTAATAGATTCTTCACTGAGGTATGATGTAATAATGTTCCTTCATATGAGACCTGTAATCCCTAGAAAAGGGCAATGTGGATATTTATAGTTTATTTATTTACCATGACAACTTGGCACAAACTCCAACTGTAATCTGTAGTCACCCAGTGACATAAGAGTAAACTCCTGCAGGTCTTTCTCCTTATAGAATGGAAGGGGTAGAAGTTACAGTGTGCTTGGTATCCTCAGGGCAATGGATATTTTGAGGAAATCTGATGTAAAGCAACTTTCAGACATCAGTGGTTGCTGTCCTGCCTATTGAATTGTCTAGCTATTCAAGTTAAGTCCACAAAGCATCTCTTTTATATGTGAGCATTCTGGGGCCTTGGTCAAATTCAGGATAAGGACCCAGGTACTCCTTCTTCCTTTGTTCTCCATTTTCTTTAATGATCTGTTTTCTAGAAGCTCCCTTTTTCCCTTTGACTGAAGAAAGAAGATAAAAATCCCGGTGGGTTAGAGCACTTTGTTAGTTGGCTTTTTAGTTTGCTCTGACAGAGGTTTTAAATTACTAAGTTTTAGTAATAATAGCATTGGAAATGATAACGGTACTCATATAATGTTAAAATTAAGGAATTTTTGTTAATTTTTACACATCTGAAATTTCCAAGTTTGGTGTCATGTGGAGATGGATTTTGGTTATATTTTAAGCTATTTAAGACATCATTTCAGGGACAATCATGTCTTTACTCACTTTAAGTTGCAGTACTTAGTCTTACAAAGTTGTTTTAGAAGATGTCCTCAAAGCATTTGCTATACATTGACAGTTATAATAAAATAATTAGAAACTAAGTTTCTTGTCCACTTTTACTCCTTATGATTTGGAAATTGATCTTTGTTCCTTGCTTTTCAGCCACCCTGGTATACACACATGTGTTATTAACTGAAATGAAAGTTTTGCAAAATAGTACTCACCCTTACTATGTGTCTGGCAATCTCATAAATTATATTTATTTCTGTTATGAAGTGCTGATTGCAAACCATCAGTTGACTTTATGTGTATGTCCTGCTGATGGTCAGAACACTACTATAGGCCATGCCAGTGATAAATCTTCACTTGACCCCTTTTCTGTAAAGAATACTGATTGTGCTGAACTAATCTAGTAACTTTAGTTTATCTGAACCTCATTTAGGGCAGTTAGAACCCAGTGTGTCCCAGGACTAGACCAGCCCTGTGGCATTGAAAGACAAACAGGGTCTTACAGCTGCTAGGAGTGAGTCAACTGTTTCAATTTATTACTTTTTGTTATTATTCTTTCCCTTATTTACCTGTCTTCTGGGTAAGGGTGACAGAAAATGGGGAGTTGATATAAAAATAAAATTATAAAGTAGAGAAATCTCAACTCTTGAAAAAATAAGCTTGCCTTTGTTCAGTATTTGTCAAGCTTTATGCTAAACATTGTATTGGATGTGGGGGACACACACATGCCTAAGCTCTTCCTTGTTACAGGGTGGATATATTATGGAAATAGATGGCCTTCAACTATGGGATTTGTAAGAGGAACTTTGTAAAGTATTTTTTTTTTATTTATTATTATTTTTAGGATTATTTATTTATTTTGTTGTTGTTGCAGTTTGGCCAGGGCTGGCCTTGAACCCACCACTCTCGGCATATGGGGCCGGCGCCTACTCCCTGAGCCACAGGTGCTGCCCAGTAAGAGGAACTTTGGAAGTTTCCTGTATATTTCAGATCCTCTGACCTCCTTGAAAAGCTTATTAGTGTTTATTTATCCAACTACGTTCATTATGAAAAGCAGATCCTAATAGGATTGCTTATGACCAGGATTGTTACATTTCTAAATAGTGAAAAACCAGAAAGGTCAAGGAATAACAATATAAACAACTCCCAACTTCCTGCCCCCACCCCATTTCCTGATTTTCTAGTGTTCTTACCTCATTCCCATCAGGACTAGGGTTCTCCAATCCTAGAAGGACTTAGTCTCATAGAGGCTTAAGTATTCTGTTTTATTTATTGGAGTTTGTGTTCCTACATAAGCTTTTGGAAGAAGTTGGGAATCTTTCCTGGTTATAAGGAGTATCTCTTAAGAACAGATTGTGGTTGGCCACTAGCACAAAGGCACTCTAGCTTGAGAAACACAGATATTGTAATATCCAAAAATTCTTCATCCCTCTAATTCCCTTGCTTTGTCCACTGTCATTTTTCCAATAATTACCTAAAGAAAATATGAAGGAAGCAGAATATGTCTGTAGGCTGTATGACCCACGTACAATCTTGTGATCATCTGTGCTCTTTGTGTCTGTGGTGACTACACATAGAAGAAGAGCCTTGGAAGCTTTCTGAAGAGAAAACTCTTAATGTTTCATTTGACTTTGGAATTCTAATGAATTTTTACCTAACCAATTCCTTTCTTTCCTTTTTCAGATGAGTTTGATGCCTACATCATTGTGTCTTTCGTGAATGCCACCCTTGTATTGTCCATTGGAGAGACTGTGGAAGAAGTGACTGACTCTGGGTTCCTGGGCACTACCCCGACCTTGTCCTGCTCCCTGTTAGGAGACGATGCCTTGGTGCAGGTGAGGATTGTCAAAGGTCACTCCTGTACTCAGCTTGCTTTGTTCCTTCTTTCCTGTACTCAGCTTGCTTTGTTCCTTCTTTGCCCCTTTTTGTGGTGTAAACTGCTGCTTTCTCCCCCTCATCTGCCAACAAGCCTTAGAGAAGGGAACATTTATGATAATTTTGACATATAACATCACCTCTCTGTTTACTGTTTTTCCTCTTTGTTATAGAGCAGAGCCACATGACTGTTGCTTTCATTTCTGTTAAAGCTTTCTTTTTTTTTGAGACAGAGTTTTATTTCGTCACCCTCGTAGAGTGCCATGGCGTCATAGCTAACAGCAACCTCAAACTCTTGGGCTTAAGTGAATTTCTTGCCTTAGCCTCCTAACTAGCTGGACTACAGGTGCCCACCACAACACCCAGCTATTTTTGTGTTGCTATTATTGTTTAGCAGGCCCAGGCCAGGTTCAAACCCACAGCCCTGGTGCATGTGGCAGACACCCTAACCACTGAGCTGTAGGCGCCGAGCCTCAGTTAAAACTTTTTATTAAATGTTTTCTTAATGAGCTTGGAACTTAGTAGACATTGCAAAACAAACTTTTAAGAAGTTGACCTTGCCTGTGGCGTACTAACTCGTTTTTATCACTGATTGAATTGGTGCTTCAAGTGCCATAGTTCCAGATCTGACAAGGATGACAGATGCAGTAAGTGTGAGGGTCATTTTGAGTGAGAAATCAAATCACTAAAGTCAGATTTCCTTCCATAATTGACTCTAGGTATATCCAGATGGTATTCGGCACATACGAGCAGATAAGAGAGTCAATGAGTGGAAGACCCCCGGGAAAAAAACAATTGTGAAGTGTGCAGTGAACCAGCGGCAAGTGGTGATTGCCCTGACAGGAGGAGAGTTGGTCTACTTTGAGATGGATCCTGTATGTTATTTTATCATTCACTGTGGGACTTAATGTGTAGAGTACAGAGGTAGAGAAGGGAGTCATAGCTCAGGCATTTAGATTATAGCCACAAGAAAGAGAATCAGGTAATTCAAGTGTCCATAAGTCAATCTGGCCCTTTATGGATCGAGAAAGAGGATTAAGTTGGCATCTAATTAGAGTCATGAAATGCCTTCTTAGTACTAAAATGAACTTGCTCCATCTGCATGTAACCCTCTACTTTTCATACAAGTACAGGATGGCCATAAAGTTTGTGTGTAATTTAAAATAAGCCAACCTCTTTTGCAGGAATAGATAGCTATTTTAAACTACACATGAACTTTATGGCCACCCTGTATTTGGTATAGCTTTAATTTCTGTAATTAGAATTCATTTCAGACAATGACTTGCTTTTCTGTATGGAAGGGTAGTATGGCTATTCTTACTGTCAGGAAGTCTCTAGTGTAGCTTTTATAATCTCATTGTACTTTGCTTGATTATCATGTTTGAATTCTTTTTCACCCAAAGTATTCTCATGAAGAGATAAGCAGTTTTATCTATTTCCATTTCCTACAAAAGAGGTTGGCTTAGGGCAGTGCCTGTGGCTCAAAGGAGTAGGGCACTGGTCCCATATGCTAGAAGTGGCGGGTTCAAATCTAGCCCCGACCAAAAACCGCAAAAAAAAAAAAGGTTGGCTTAGAAAATTGTGGCACATTGATCTAGTCAAAAGGTCTCGATTCTCTTCTTGGTAGGAGACACTGATTTTGTTTGCTGTTAGCCTATATATTCAGTCTTGGGAACTCAGAGAAATTCTTGTTCTCTCTTTTCTGGGCCCAGGTTTGGGGGGTGAATTGAAGCGTCTAGAACCATCTCTATGTAGTTTTGACTGCTTGCTGCTGTCTTTACTCCTATAGTCAGGGCAGCTGAATGAATACACAGAGCGGAAGGAGATGTCAGCAGATGTGGTGTGCATGAGTCTGGCCAATGTGCCCCCTGGAGAGCAGCGATCTCGCTTCCTTGCTGTGGGGCTGGTGGACAACACTGTTAGAATCATCTCTCTGGACCCCTCAGTGAGTGACAGCCTTAACTTCAAGGATCTTCTAGTTGGAGCCCAAGCACCTGGCCTGCTCCTGATGTCCATCTCTGGAATCAGCTGGGCTGGACCTAGAAATCTATACCTGCTTCTTCTCTTGATAATCATAGCAGCATATCTCAGGCAGGAATCTTCTGCTGTGGTTTATAAATGTTGGTCAGAGAATACTTAAATGTTTCTTTGGCTTAAGCCTAAAGAAACCCCCTTTTGTAGTTGCAAACCATAAAACTCAAGACTGTGTTTGCCTAAGGAGAAACTGACTTGCTCCAGAGCTATCTAGGTGACTTTTAGGGGAGGTGTCCTTTGTATGTTTACTTTTACCATTATCTGCTTTGACAAAAAGACGAAAGCATGATCCTCCCAAAGCTTAATCTGAGATTTAGTTTAATAACTATCCTCTTAAAACTCACTCCTGGGGTCTTCCCTATACATAAGAAAGCACTTCTTTAATCATAGGATTTAAATTTCTCTGGGTATATTTCTTCTAAAATTGGTGATTTTTAAAAAAATGTTTTTATGTTTTCTCCCCCATCCCGCCCCAGGACTGTTTGCAACCTCTGAGCATGCAGGCGCTCCCAGCCCAGCCCGAGTCCTTATGTATTGTGGAAATGGGTGGGACTGAGAAGCAGGATGAACTGGGTGAAAGGGGCTCAATCGGCTTCCTTTACCTGAATATTGGGCTACAGGTAAGAGCTCCAGAGGCTTTAGGTAGGTTTCATCTTCTCCTTTGTTTGATATAGGCATTTTCTATGCCTCTGGTTCTAGATCCCACCTTACAAAAAGTGAGCATTGCTGCTCTGGGTTCCACTTCTCTTACCTCTTAAATAAAAAAACAAACAAACAAAAAAAACAAGTACTTCCATGAAGAACTTTCGCATCTAAAAATGTTTCACAGTCACTCTGTTAGGTCAGAACTAGATGGGGTCCTCAAGGGTCACGTGTAGTTCCCACAGTTTACTTCAGCTTTTGAAACGAATACATTACAGTACATAATTGGCTTCATTAATTATAAAGAACCCTAGATGTACCCTGTTGTTAAAGCAGCTGAGCGCTTCATGCAATGGAAAGCGGAAACCTGAGATCCTGTCAGGATTCTTGACCATATATTTTTTATTTTCCTTAATGATTATTCAAATATCTAAATAATCTAGCCCAGGTAAATTTTGCTTTTTAATTTTACTTTTTTTTTTTTTAGAGACAAAGTCTTACTTCGTTGCCCTCGATAGAGTGCTGTGGTATTTACAGCTGACAGCAACTTCCAGCTCTTGGGCTTAGGCAATTCTCTTGCCTCAGCCTCTCAAGTAACTGGGATTACAGGCGCCCGCCACAATGCCCTGCTATTTTTTGTTGTAGTTTGGCTGGGGCCGGGTTCAAACCAGCCACCCTTGGTATATGGGGACGGTGTCCTACTCACTAAGCCACAGGCGCCGCCCCTAATTTTGCCTCTTAATTTAGAAATTACCAAACAGGGCGGCACCTGTGGCTCAAAGGAGTAGGGTGTTGGCCCCATATGCTGGAGGTGGCGAGTTCAAACCCAGCCCCAGCCAAAAACTGCAAACCCCCCCCGACAAAACAAACAAACAAAAAAAACCTACCAAACATACCGAGAAGTTAAAAGAGACTAATATAATGAAACTCTATGTACTTGGTTTTAACTGCTATCAGGAAAGAAGAAAAAGAGATGAGATACAAATTTTTCAAGCAAGGTTAATTGTATGACTACATGAATAAATTCTGATGTTAGTTCCTTAGGAGAGATATACATTTGGGGGGGGGAGATTTTGTGTGTATATACACACATACACATATATTTTGAGACAAAGTCTTGCCCTGTCACCCAGGCTAGACTCCAGTGGTGTCATCATAACTCACACTAACCTCGAACTCTGGATTTAAGCTATCCTCCTGCCCTAGCCTTACACATAGCTGGGACTCTAGGCCCACACCACCATGTCCAGCTAAATATCTTTTTGTTGTAAAGCTCCCCCTCAACCTCGTACTTACAGGCTACTGATATATATTGCCTAGACTTAACAATTTCATTAGAAGTTGAAAAATAATTTTCTCGTGGGTTTTCTTGTCTAAAAACAAAATTAATTCCATTTCTTTGGTTAGAGATTATACAGGAAATGACAAAACTCTACCTAAGCCCCCAATTGTTCACTTGCTTTCAGAGTAAAGAGTTTGGGTTATAGCAGTCTCTCTTCTGTTGGGGGCTGATAAAGTGGACCAGTTGTTATTTTGTAAAGTAGCCATTAACTTGTGGGGTTTTGCTTTGAACTATTGTGACTAGGGGAGTGGGGATACTAAGCTGCCTCATTTTAGGCAAGTGGGAGTTCCCTTTGAAGTTGGTTTCTTTTTCCTTTTCACATGATCCCACGATTTAGGGGCTTTCTTGCCTTTTTGCACAGCAATGTGTCCCCATATGTATCCGAAACTATCTTGCCCCAGTCCCAAATTAGTCATTTCTCTTAGGTGCTTTGACCCTTTTAGGGGGAATGATGTTTAAAGACCATAGCTTGGTTATTTTTAACTATAGATCTTTTAAAAAATTTATTGATTGAGACAGAGTCTCACTCTGTGCTATAGATTGGTAGAGCGCTGTGGCATCATAGCTCACCGCAACCTCAAACTCTTGGGCGTGAACAGTCTTGCCTTAGCCTCCCAAGTAGCGGGGACTACAGGTACTTGCCAGAACACCTGGCTAGTTTTTCTTTTTCTTTCTTTCTTTTTTTTTTTGGAGACAGTCTCACTGTTCACCCTTGGTAGAGTACTATGTTGTCACAGGTCACAGCAACCTCAAACTCTTGGGCTTAAGCCTTGCCTCAGCCTCCCGAGTAGCTGGGACTACAGGTGCCCGCCACAATCCCCGGCTATTTTTTTTGTTGTTGTAGTTTTTAGCTGTCCTGGGCCAGGTTCGAACCTGCCAGCCTTCGTGCATGTGGTTGCCGCTGTAACCACTGCTACGGGCGCCAAGCCTATTTTTTCTATTTTTAATAGAGACAGGGTCTTGCTCTTTGTCATGCTGGTCTCCTGAGCTCAAGCAATCCACCCGTCTTGGCCTCCTGGAGTGTTGATTACAGCTATAAGCCAGCACACTGGGAAAAATATTTCAAAATTTAAAATTGTAGAGCTTAATGTACATGGTAAAAAAAAAGTAATTTATAGAGTGTATAGTGAAAAATAAGTATTTTTTATTTCATAGATGCTAAATAACTATTTGAACAAATAAATGATTCAGTGAAAGAATGAATGGATAGCTCTCTGATTATTAGGGTCTTTTTTTAAATTAAATCATAGCTGTGTACATTAATGCAATCATAGGGTACAATGTGCTGGTTTTATATATAATTTAGCCTTCACAGCATTTTCTCAGTTATTGTGTTAAGACATTTATATTCTACACCAAGTAAATTTCACATGTACCCTTGTAAGATGCACCATAGGTGTGATCCCACCAATTACTCTCCCTCCACCCATTCTCGCCCCCTCCCCCTTTCCTTAGGGTCTTTTTTAAACCACCAAGTCTTTTCTTTCTATTTGTTCTGATTTGCTGTATAAAATAGCCAAGGGAGAGGTCCTGTCATAGTTGATAAGCTTCCATGATGAGTAACCTTCACTTCTCTCCTTTTGATTAGAATGGTGTGCTGCTGAGGACAGTTCTGGACCCTGTCACTGGAGATCTGTCTGACACCCGCACTCGATACCTGGGGTCCCGTCCTGTGAAGCTCTTCCGTGTCCGCATGCAAGGCCAGGAGGCAGTAAGTAATGGAATGGGGCAGATAGCATGTTTGGATGTCAGTTGCACTGACTGAGAAATATCTTTATTGTAAGTTTTACTTTCACTAATTCACCAGTATTTAGTTCATGATTCGATCTGTCAGGTGGGAAATCTTGAATTCCTTAATCCAGAGTTTTCTGACTGGGGTTCTGTGGAACTGTGCCGTGATTTGCTGATGATAGGTGGGTTGGGTCATCTGTCCCTTCAGCCTTCTGGCTCCACAGATAGGATCTGGAGGGTTGCTAAAAACTCTACATCTAGAGGACCACTATCCATGAGTGATCTTGTTGGATTTATTACAGTCTCACATTAATATCATGGATGCAGGATATTCACCTAATTTGAAAACAATTGGGAAACGTGTCCTTTGCAGTTAGGAATAATATTAGTGTTGTTGGATGCTGATAAGATCATTCCATATTACCTCATTTCATTTTTGCAGCTGTCTAGTCTTGTGATAGTATTTCCATTTTATTTTTTATTTATTTATTTTTTTTGAGACAGTCTCAAGCTGTCGCCCTGGGTAAAGTGTCATGGTGTCACAGCTCACAGCAACCTCAAACTCTTGGGCTTTGAAGCAATTCTCTTGCCTCAGTCTCCCAAATAGGTGGACCTACAGGCGCCCACCACAATGCCTAGCTATTTTCTTGTAGTTGTCATCGTTTGGTGGGCCCAGGCTGGATTTGAATCCGCCAGCTCTGGTGTATGTGGCTAGCATCCTAGCCACTTGAGCTACAGGTGCCCAGCCAGTATTTTCATTTTATACTCATGGACACAGGCTCAGGAAAGTGATTAGTCTTGTCATATAGCCATGCTTTTAGCATATACTAAGCCATACTGCCTTTTTTCCAGGCCTCTTTAACTTAAGATAGCCTATTAGGTTTGTAGAATATTTTGGAATATTCTGTAGACTGAAATTCAGTGATGGGGTGTTTGATCAATATACCATGTTTGAGTTTCCAAGCTAATTTGAGTTTTTTTTTTCTCCTCAGGTATTGGCCATGTCAAGCCGCTCATGGTTGAGCTATTCTTACCAATCTCGCTTCCATCTCACTCCTCTGTCTTACGAGACCCTGGAATTTGCATCTGGCTTTGCCTCAGAACAGTGTCCTGAGGGCATTGTAGCTATCTCCACTAATACCTTGAGGTGAGTATGTTCATGTTTGAAGCTCAGCAGAAAGCCTTTCTGCCAGGAGCTCAGACTATTTGATGCTCGTTTTAGAGGAGGTCGTCAAGATATGGCAGAGAGGCGACAGTGGCTGTGGGTCCTGGCCTGGTAGTTTAGGAGCAGGGACCCGAGGTACAGCAGACGGCCAAGCCCCACTCTCTGCCAGCACGGAAGGTCTCTTCCTCCCCCATGCATCCAGCCCGTGTCCCAGATCCTAGGTGCCTAGGATCCAGAGCCAGCGCTCCCAGGGCTCCTGAGCCAGCGAGAAGCCAAGCTGCTCCAGCTGATGAGGAGGAGAGTGGGATAAGGGCAGAGTGGCTACGTGCCTGGGTGGTCACCTGCCACTGCCCACGCATCCCAGCCCTTGGGAGTCCAGCCTTGCATGCACTGTGAGTGTGGGTGGTCGAGAGTTGTGGGCCAGGGACTCGGAGGTAATGCTGGCTCACTTTTGAGTGGCCTGGGGAGAGTGAAGAAACCCCAAAATGGAGGACTTTTCTACCAGGACCTATAGCACCAGTGGCCTGGACAACAGACCCCTGTATGGGGAGACTTTGGCAAAGGATCGAATCATCGATTTAGTTGTTTGCAGCTTAACATCTTTATTGATTGTAGTAACTCTGATCAATACTTTTTGTTTTCCCTCAAGTACCTCCAAAACCATTGAATGTATTTTTTGCTGTCTACATGTATAGTATTTCTTCATGCATACTTATCTACCGGTATCAACAAGGAGACTTACAACCAAAATTTAGAAAATAATTTACTATATCATGTTTTCTATCATCATGTTATGTATATGTGCAAACCTATACTTCCATGATGTGGGAAGGTGAGGCTGCCCTGGAGAAATACTTACCAGGACTCTACAATTTGACAAAATAGGACAGAGAATAATTATTGGATAAGGTATGCTGAAGAAATCTCCTACAGAAGTCAGATACATGATTTTCATGATAACTGTAAATCTAAATTCCCTTTAGACATATAGATCATTTTGCTTTTCCTTTAAGACTGATGCTACACTTAAAATATTCCGCCTTTCACTTTTGAAATTAAAATTTTTTATAATGTAACTGCACAGCAAAAGGCTATGTAACAATCTTGTATTTTAAGACAAATATTCTTTTATTTCTGTTCAACTAAATATATAATTGTTTCTTAGGCAACCAACTTTTGCTTATAAGTACAATTAAATTTCACATTAATAAAATACAGATGGTGAAAAGACAACTTTGATTGTGAAGATCTAATTATAATAATAAAATAATTTATACAAAAAAAAAGATAAGGCAGAGAGCCAGCTCTTTATCATAAGACTCATGTGTTGAAATTGAAACCTTTATTTGGCTCAGGATTTCAGTACTTGGAAGCCAAGTTTCGATGTTTGGAGTTTTATAGTCTGTTTAGACTTCTGATACTTAGTAGTATAATCCAATTGTTCTGAGATTTGAGTTTTGTTTGTTTCTTTGAGATGGAGTCTCACTGTGTCATCTAGGTTAGAGTGCAGTGGCATGATCATAACTCACTGCAGCTTCAAACTGCTGGGCTCCAGTTATCATCCTGCCTCAGCTTTCTGAGCAGCTGGGACTATAGGCACCTGCCACTGAACCCAGTTAATTTTCCTATTTTTAGTAGAAACAGGTCTTGCTCAGGCTGGTCCCAAACTCCTGACCTCAAGCCATCTTTCCACCTTTTAAGGGCAACCAGTCCTATCTCAAATATGACAGTGTTAGGATTTTAACAGCACTGCAGTGAAAAAACTGATATATCATTCTACACTTGTGTGAATAAATCTGTAGGTTAAATTCTTAGACGTGGAGTTACTGGGAGAAAGGATATATTTCGCATTTTAGAAGATTATTCTTACTTGTCTATCATTTTTCCTTCCTTGACTCAGGTTCCACATGTTAAAATCTGAGATCTTGTGTTTTACTTTGTTTCCTTTCTTTTTTGTTTTTTTAACCAAATGTTTGCCGGCTGGCTTTTAATAATTTTTAGCTTATAAGCTTTTATGATGTGGTCAACCAGATAAAGATGGGAGGGGCTATTTCTCAACCCTTAACTGTGGAAACTCAAATTTTAGGTTTTTCTGGGAGTGAAGTAGGCTCTGAGTTGTAAAAATTCTCTTGTTTTCCCCTGTATTCCTTTGTTGAGTCTTGGCTGCCACATTCAGCAGGTACAGAACACTTTTTTTTTTTTTTTTTTGAGACAGAGCCTCAAGCTGTCACCCTGGATAGAGTGCTGTGGCATCACAGCTCACAGCAACCTCCAATTCCTGGGCTTAAGCGAGTCTCTTGCCTCCACCTCCTAAGTTGCTGAGACTATAGGCG
>CAUYON010025394.1:0-51339 GCA_963573935.1 Arctocebus calabarensis | reverse complement strand
GTCAATGGTGTAGTCATAGCTCACGACAATCTCAGATTCTTGGGTTCAAGTAATCCTTTTGGCTCAGCTTTCCAGACAGCTGGGATGACAGCATGTACCACCATGTCCAGCTAATTTTTTGATTTTTTTTTGTAGTGACAGGATTTCACCATGTTGCTTAGCCTGGTCTAAATCTCCCTGCCTGAAGGAATCTTCCTGCGTCCTGGGTCTTCCAAAGTGCTAAGATTATAGGCATGAGCCACTGTGCCTGGCCTAGTTTTTTTCATTTGTGTTATGTCTTGGTTTACTCTTTATTTCTGAAGGATATCAGATTCTGAGTTGACATTTCTCTTTAATACCTTGAAAAAAGTTGTATCACTTCCTCTAGCTTCTAACAAGAAGCCCTCTGTAATTCCAATTGTTTTTTCCTTAGTAAGGCATGATTTCTCTTCATAGATTTCAAGGTTTTTGTTTGTTTGGGTTTGATTTGGGTTACAGAAGTTCAACTATGATATCCCTTGGTGTGCATTGGATTTATCCCGTTAGGGGGTTAGCAAAGCTTTTTGAATCTGAAAATTATTATCTTTTGCCACACTTGGAAGTTTTTCAGCCATTTTTAAAAATACTTTTTTGGCTCTGCCCTCTTTTCCTTCTCCTTCTGGGACTCTGATGACATAAACAGTAGATCTTTTGTTAAAGTTTCATTTAACATATGTTGGGTCTCTGAGACATTGCTCATTTTCTTTTTCTTGTCTATTTTCTCTCTTTCTTCAGATTAGGTAAGTTCTACTTTTGTACCCTCTAGCTCACTGATTCTTTTCTTAGTCCTCTTCATTTTGCTCATCCATTAAGTCTCTTATTTTGGTTATTTTATTTTCATTTCCACATGGTTCTTTTTTATGTCTTCTGTTTCTTTTCTGAGACTTTCTTACTTCTTTGCTGGGGATCTATAGAGTTTCATTTATTTTAAGCATATTTGTAATTGCTATTGAACCATTTTTGTGATAGTTGCTTTAAAATACTTGTCAGATAATTCTAGCATCTCTGCCATCTCATTCTAGACTTATCAAAAATGTTTCATACTGCTAGAGATCTTTCTGGGTTTTGGTATAATAAGTGATTTTTTAAAAAATTAAAACCTGGAAATTTGGGGTGCTATATTTTGAGACTCTGGATGTTACTTAGATTTTTATCTGGCCTGCTCTGACCCTGGATATTACCAGGTGGTAGTAGTAATCTAAGGTTCTGAATCAGCAACTGTTGCCACCACCCCAGGGAGGACGGTCCTCATTATTGTTGGACTGAGTGGGCATTCTAGCTGTCCAGTAGGCCTCCACTGTTACCTTCCTGTCTGGGAGAGTTAGGAATCCTTTATTACAACTTCACAGAAAGCCTCCTTTAACAGTACATGCAGGGGCATCCTGGGTACTGCTAAGAGGCATGAAAGTCCTTGCTTTGCAGTCAGCTTCTTCTAACACCATCCTGGCATGACAGGGCACCTCATCACTGCTGGGAGTTGTCTATAAAAGTATTTTGCCTTTGCTTTTGAAAGATGTTTGTGTTAGACAGAATTTTATGTCCACGGTCTTTTTCTTTCAGTACTTCAAAGATGTTGCTACAGTATCTTCTAGCTTCAATTGTTTCTAAAGAATTTTTATGTCATCCTTATCTTTGTTTCTCTGTATGTAATATGTCTCTTTTCTAGAAACTTTAGAGAATTTCTGTTTATCATTGCTTATAAGCAATTTGATTGTGATGTACCTTACTGTAGTTCTCTCTCTTTCTCTCGCTCTCTCAGTGTTTCCCACTGTTTCTTGTACTTGGAGTTTGTGACCTTTTGGGATCTGTGAGTTTATAAATTTTTACTTACTTTGGAAAAGTTTATGCTATTAATTTTCAAATATATTTTTTGTTCCAAGATACTTTTGTGAACTCAAATTATGCTTTTATTGGTTTGCTTGAAATTTTTCCACACCTTGATGCTCTTGATTTCTTTTGATCTTTTTTCTCTTTGTGTTTCATTTTGGATAGTCTCTATTCTTCTATGTTTTCAACTTCACTAATCTTTTCTTCTGCTTTATCAATCTACTGTTAATCCCAGCCATTGTATGTTTTAGCTTGCATGCTGTAATTACCATCTATAGAAGGTTGATTTGGGTCATTTTTGTATTTACCATGTCTTCCTTTAACTTGTTCAACCTTTTTATACTTTCTTGAACCTATGTAATACTATTGTGCAGTGTTTTAATGCTCTTGTATATTGAGCAGTATCATTTCTGGGTCAGTTTTAAATGACTGATTTTTCTCACTATTGGTTGTATTTTTCTGCACGCTACAAGGCTGATAGTTTTTTCAGATGTCAGAGTTGCCTGAAAAGAGTTGCTCCATATATACCATCCAGTTTTCTAGATGTTTATGATAGGAAGGATAACCTTGTTCTAGTTACTCAATCATGGGCATAAGTGAAAGCATGAGTAAAGCAGTGTTTGTAAAGCCTCTCTTCATTGTTTGTTTTTTGTATTGTGATGTCATGTTATTTAGTGCCTAAAGTTTTGACTCATTATAAATGAGAATTTTATTTTGTCAAAATAATTTAGGCTGGCTCGGCGCCTGTGGCTCAACGAGCTAAGGTGCTAGCCACATACACCTGAGCTGGCGGGTTCAAATCCAGCCCAGGCCTGCCAAACAACAATGACGGCTGCAACCAAAAAATGGCCGGGCACCTGTAGTCCCAGCCACTTGGGAGGCAGAGGCAAGAGACTCGCTTGAGCCCAGGAATTGGAGATTGCTGTGAGCTGTGATGTCACAGCACTCTCTCCCACGTGACAGCTTGAGACTCTGTCTCAAAAATAAATAAATAAATAAAATAAATTTTAAAAGATAAAATAAAATAAAATAACTTAGGCCAATTTTCCCATTAAAATTTTTGTCTTAAATTCAATTTTTTATATTAATGTTATCCCTGTATTGCTTTTGCCAACTAATGGTCACCTTATATATTTTTGCTTATTCTGTTAAACATCATTTGAAGTGGAGTTTGCTTTTAGATTCAGTATACATATGATAGTCTTTGTCTTTTTTAGTATACAGATGATAGTCTTTGTCTTTTTATGAAAAAGTTTGATCTCCTTATATTTATTGCAATGACTAATATCTTTTTTCTTAATTCTGTCTTTATTTTATGTTGTCTATTATTTTCTTTCTCAATTTTTGGTTATATTGTTTGTTTTTCACTTTCTTTTTTCTACTCTTTCAGAAGTTACATGTACTATTATTTTATTTTGGCTGACCCTATTTTAAATATTAAAACCCTATTAATCCTTGACTCTTTCTATATATGTTTGACATATAGAAATTTCATCAGGATGTACTTACATATGGTTCCTTTAATTAATTTTTACCTGCTGTTGTGAGTGTTTCCCCCTGAAACTGCTATTGCCACTTTTAGATTTACTATGATGTTTTGCTCATCTTCTTTCTGAATTCTGGGAGATTTTCTTCTTTTAAATATACAACTTAAATTATTTATTTACTTTTCTTAAATGTTTACTATTCTCTTCACTGCCCCTATTGCATTTTAAAATTCTGTAGTCATGCTTTTCATCTTAAAATAAAATTGTCTTGGATCACATGATTATCTTTTAAAAATACAATGTGTTCTCTACCCTCATGGAAAATGTAAATTTGATATTAAATTTTTTTCCTTCTATTTCTTAGAGTGAGTCTGTTTCATGAGGAGACATTTGTTCTGGTTATGTATCTAATTTGATTACTTCTTTTGTACTAGTGAAAGTAGTATTGTCTCAGGGTTGTTCTTATTCTACTTATCCTTTGGAGGCAGGGGTTGGATTTGTAGATGAAGTCTGTTAGAAAAGGAGCAAGTTCAGATCTCTTAAATTTAAATATAGAGAAAAAAAGAGAAAATTTACATTTCTGAATGTTTGATTTGCTATTCATGGCATTCAATTTATCATGTGTTGGCCAGGCATGGTGGCTCACGCCTGTAATCCTAGCATTCTTAGGAGGCTGGGGCAGGTGGATTGCCTGAGCTTGTGAGTTGGAGACCAGCCAGAGCAAGAGAGAGATTCCATCCTCAAAAATAGAGGGACATTCCTGATACTTAGGAAGCTGAGGGAGGAAGATCTCTTGAGCCCAATAGTTTGAGGTTGCTGTGAGCCCTGATGCCATGGCACTCTACCCAGAGTGAGTGACAACAATCAAACAAACAAATCAATTTATCATGTATTATAGGTTACAACTATTGATAAGACAGTCATTTGTCAGGGAAGCTCAGTTCTTTGCAGAACATGTCTTTTTACTCCCTCTGTGTGTGAGCATAGGCAGACAGAATTCACCAAATAACTCTTGGGTTTGAGATTAGCTCACTTCTCACTGCTATTTTTCTTGCTCTCCATCTCAGTGCCTGATCCTAGGCATCTGGATGAGGTCTAAGTTTCAGATGCTGGTAGGAAAATGTCTCTATCAAATGTCTCTATAGAGCAGAAACATTTGGGGTTCAATTAAACATATTTTGCTTTTGTTATTTCAGTCAGCTGGGGACACTACTCTTTTTCTCTAAACAGACTGACTACCCATCTCATCTTAGTAAACCATCTCTTAGTGCATTTCAAAGAACAAAGAGGCAAATGCTACAGCCAGTGCTCTGAATGTGGGCCTATAACAATTCCTAAAATCTTTTGATTTGCCTCTCTTGACCACCATGTGGACTCCTACAACCACAATCTTCTTGGCGCTTTGAGATTTTCAAGCTTGCTTCTTTTTACTTCATACTTGAGTCTTCTTTCCCTCCATTGCTTTATCAATCCTTCTAATATGTATTGAGCAGTACCAAATACTGTTTTGGATGCTAGAGATCCAGTGGAAGAAGACAGATGTGGAGCTTGCATTTTAGAGTAGGGCTGCATTACCTGGTGTGAGGTTTTTGTTCACTGAAATATCAGTTTGAGTTCACTGATATATCACTTCAAAATATCCCTCTTTTTCCAGCACTGATAGATATTTTGAATCCTTTGTATATGTGATGGAATTGGTAACAGATTCAAATCATGATTATGAACTCCTCTAAAAAGAAAGAAAAAAAGACAAAAAAATAAAGAAAAGAAGGAAGGAAAGACAAAGGAGGGAGGAGAGGGAAGGAAACACCATGTTAATTACAGAAGTTCCTAGGACCCTACTTGTCTCAAATAGCTCATGTGCACAATTAGATTAAGTCAGAAGTCCTAGAGTTGAGTTTCAACCCTGTGAGCTCCCTTCCTTTCTCAGATTTTATTATGTAATAGTATGATGTCCTCTCCATGCTTAGCATGAAATAGAACTTTTTATGTGCAATGCTAGGGAAAACTTAATAAAAAATGATTATTGACTACCATTTTTATAACATTAGCTACACAATTTTGTTTTACTTTTTTATTCAGCATATCATAATCCTTTTGTTTTCGTAATTTTCACGTTAATGGCAGCAATACCATTGCATTATGTTGATTCCCCAAATTACTTAGGTGTCCCCTTGCCCTTTCTTTTATGGTTTAGAGGGTCCTGCTTTCACACTAACACAATTCACAAACAGTGTGATGAAGGCCTTTACGGACCTTTGTTCCTCAAATTTATTTCATGAGTATGAATCTCAGAAAAGGGACAATTAGGTTTAAAAAAATGACATTTTAGGCTCTTTTTAGGTACTTTAAGCTACTTTTCCAAAGGAATTAGCAATGTGGCAATTTTTCTGAAACCTCATCAGCATTAGTTTCCTTTTTAAAATCAGTTCCATAGCAATTTGATAATTTAGTAGGCAAAAATTGGAACAGATTTTATACCTATTGAGTGTTTGCCCTCATATTCACTGTTTCTATTTCCTTTTCATTAAACTGTTAGGACACTTTTATTTATTTATTTGGCCTTGGGGTGTTCTTAAGTATTTTAACGTAAGCTATTCTTTCCAGATGAGATACTCTTTTTTTTTTAAATTAAATCATAGCTGTGTACATTATGCAATCATGGGGTACAATATGCTGGTTTCATATACAATCTGAAATATTGTCATCAAACTGGTTAGCATAGCCTCCATGGCATTTTCTTAGGAGTATTCTTAACCTTGGGTGTCAGGAGGGGCATAAGGTGTTCAGCAGTTCCATAAAAGTGCAAGTGCCATTTACACATCTGTGTCTATATGCCTGTCTGTCTGTGTAGGGAGAATGTATATGTGTGTAGCCACATATGTGTGTGTGTTCTTGCCTGTCTATGTGTACATAGGTGTGTCTTTATGTAAATGTAAAACAGGTTATTTATTTATTTGTGAAAGTTCCTAACTTTCTTTATATTCTCAAATAGGTCAAGCTTATTCTCTTTTCTTTTATTATTTTATTTTGAGACTGACTCTCACCTTGTCACCCTGGGTAGAGTTCTGTGTTATCATAGCTCACAGCAACCTCAAATTCTTGGGTTCACGCCATCCTCTTGCCTCAGCTTCCTGAGAAGCTGGGAATTTAGGCACTTACAACATCCAGCTAACTGGGTCAAGTTTAAGAAAAAAAAAAGTTAGGAGCCCATTCAGTATCAATCTTTTCCCTGGTGTATTATTTTTCTTTTCCTCTTACTATCTGTATTTCTGTGTGCATACATTTAGCATTTTAATATGGCTTACTCTGTCAATTTTTCCTTTTTGTAATTTCTTCTATTTCCTCTGTCCTTGGCCTATTATAATATTATTAATTCTCAGATGAGTTAAATATACCATTTCATTTCCACTGAGTTTTCTATAAGTTTTTTTTTTTTTTTCAGTTGGCTCTCTTCTAAATCTGGAATTTATTTTTAGATGTAGACCTAAGTTAATTTCTCTGCCTATCTACTGTTCAACTTCTCCAAGTCTTTTATTACAAAGTGTTTCCTTACCCTACTATATTGTGACACTTTTTTATATATGTCACTAAGTCTGGTTTGGGACTTTGGTTTAAAAAAAGTTATAGTTCTAATTTTGTTCTAGTACCAAATCATTTCATGTTTTGTACTTTAATGACTTATTAAATGTTATCTGGTATCAGTGCTCTTTCCTTGAAATTTTTTTTTTACTATTCTGCCTATTCTTTTCCAAATTATTTTTAAATGTGTTTTGTCAAAATCTGTAAGAAATCCTTTTAAATTAAATCATAAAATTATAATACTTAGACTTTGCATAGAGGAACTTGGTATGTTTTCCCATCATTCAAATTTTTCAAATTTGCTTTCCAGGAAAATTTTGAGTATTTTTGTATGCTGTGTTTATGTTTTACTTTTTCATTATTTATATTTGATTATAAATTAAATATCATTTTTAATTTGTTTCCTGTCTTGTTTCTGAATTGATTTAGAAAAGTTATTAATTTTTAAATTTAGAAAAAGTTATTTTTTAAATCGTTAATAACTTTTAAAAGTTATTAATTTTTAAATTTAAAAAGTTAATTTTTAATATAAAAAAGTTATTAATTTTTAAAATTAATTTATCATGTATCCATGATATGCAGACAGTTGTTGAACCTTTCTGTTATTGCTAATATTTGTTTAGATGGGAGCATCAAATATTTAAAGGATATAATCATATCATCAGCAAAAGGAGCTTTCTTCCGACCTTTTTAATAATTATTTCTCCGGTTATTTTTCATGTCTTATTACACCATCCAGAATTATCAATATAATATTAAATAATAATGGTGATACAGAGCTTTCTTGCTTCTTTTGCCCTTTCTAATGGGAAAATCTCTAATGTTTTTCCATTAAAAAGGATGCTGGGTTGGTTTTAAATAGATTCTTATTATGTTAAGGAAGTGTCATTCCAGTCCAGTCCTATTTTTAAAAAAATGTTTTGACATCTATTGAAGTGCATTTTTGGCATCCACTAGGATGATCATATGGTTCATATTATTTAATCTATTGATCTAATGTGTTATATTAATAGATACCCTTGTGCTGAACTTTCCTTGCATTGCCAGAGAAACCCTTTGTGGTCATGGTGTTTTAGTCTCTAAATGTGCTGCTGAACACTATTTTCTGGGACTGTATTTTTAAATCATATTGGATCCTATGTCCTTAAAAAAAAAAAAATACTGTGTCAGAGCTTAAAATCCGGACTGTATTTGCTTTGCCAAATGAATGAGCCGATTTTTTTTAACCATTCTTTTCCTATGTTAAAGAATAATTTATGTAACATGGAAATGCACTGTTCTGTAAAATCTGGATGGATTTCTCCAGAGACCCCATGGTGGGTAGAAATGTTCTTTTCAGGGATGGGGAATATTGTTTAATAAATCCATCACTCTTCTACATTTTTCATTGCTGATTGAATCTACATTTCTTTGTTGTATCAATTGCATTTAAAAAATATTTTTGTAGGCTATCATCTGTTCAATTGATGCTTTCAGACAAATTTGCTATAGAATTATATATAACATCCCCCCCCCGATATTTTTTAATCTTTTGATTTGTTGTTATAATCACTTCCTCGTTCCCAATTTCATTTGGGCCTCTTTTCTTTTCTTGATTATATTTGCCAGAGGTTGGGCTTTTTTATTAGCCCTTTCAAAGAAGCAGCTCTTGGTTTTATTTATTGATTCCACTGTTTTCATGTTTCCTAATTTGTTTATTCTTGCTATTATCTTTTATTCCTGCCCAGTACCTTCTTTAGGGCTTGTGTGTGGGGTGTGGGGAAACTGTTTTCCGAGATCTAAAGCAGTAAGCTTAATTTATAGGGTTTGGTTTTGTTTTTCATTTTTTAATTTAAAAAGTGTCTAAAACAGAATTTACTTCTGTATACTAGCTGAGCTGTTTCTCGTGGTCTTCAAAGGGCATGTTTTAGACCATCGCCCCTTGCCAATGGGCAATGTGGTATGGACTTGTAATGGGGTGTGGTGTCAGATACGCCATCGGGGAGTATCTGTGACCCAGACGTGCTCATTTGTAGGAATTGTCTTATGCTACACAACCCTCCCTGTCCCCAACCCTACCCTGCCCGGTGTCCCTTCCACCACCTTGGGCTTCACAGGTGGCTGAGTTTTTGTGTGTGCTCAAGTGCTTATAAAAGGAAAAATATCTTCCCAAAAGACACTGTGGCTGCATTGTGGGCCCCTTCATTATTAATAAAAACAGTTTCAAACAACTCCTGGGGCTCTCAAGAATTCAGTTAGAATTCAGGAGCTCTGAAAACTTGGATGCAAGAAAAAAAGTACATCTTTATTTTCACTGATCTTTTAACTGAAATTTAGCATTTTTTCCCCATTTAGAATGTAGGTAACAAACCACATTCACATTAGCTGTACTATGTTGTATCCCCAATAAAAATCAATAATGCTTTCCTATCACAATTCAGTTATTGCAGATATTTTGATATAGCATTTAGGTTCATCACTATTTAAAAATTATGTTAGTTATTAGACCTATGGCTAGAGCCTGTTATTTGATTATTAAAGAAATGTATCTGTTACTAAATTCACATATTTAGTATGCTTTTCATATGCTGATGATTGCGTATAAATATAACTGACATTCTTTGTAATCCTGAAAGACATTTTCATAAATATAACTGCGTTGTTTCCATTTAAAAATATTATTCTTGAGGGAGGGGGATGGGTGTGTTCCCACTTAATGGACATAGTGTAATGGTATATGGCTCACCTCCTGGGTGCGGGACACCGCACAGGGACTTTATATGACAAACACAAACATTGTTGTGTTTGTACCTTCATATTAATCTGAAATTAAAAAAATATTATTCTGAGAAAGGGCCTATGGGTATACCCAGCCTGCTAAAGAATCATAAGAGTTGCACAAAAAGGTCAGGAACTCTGCTCTAATGTGGGGTTGTAACCAGGCTTTCCTGCACCTCTGTGGGGTTTCAGAAAGATGCAAAGACCTTTGATAATTTTGTGAAGAAATCTATGACCCAAAAGAAGAGTGAGGAGGGGAGAGAGTTCTTTCTGAATCTCGCTTTTGAAATATGATTTTTATTTTCATTCTTTCTTCCGACATGGAGTGTTGACTATGTTCTGGGCACCGCCAGAGTCCCTTCCCTCGCAGAGCTAACAGGACAGCAGGGTATCGCACTGGCAGTTCCAGTTCCCACGCTTGCCCTCAACTTTTCCAATTACGTCAGATTTCTAATAAAGAAAAGTGGCCTTTTGTCCATTCTATAGGCAGAATGAGGTGTCTCTTCATTTCTGCATCTTCTGTGCCTAAGGCAGGGGGTGACGCTGCGTAGACAGTAAGGAAATGGACACACCTGGACACACACGTGCATAGTAGGCACTGAACCTTCTAAAAGATTCACTTCCTGGCCCTGCAGTCTCATAGGACACTGGCATTCGTATGGACCTTTACAAAATTCAGTAAGGATCATGGCCTTTGATCCTACTTGATCACCCCTTTGAGGAGTTAGTCCCCATTCTACTACAGGAAGCTGAGGCTCTGAGATGCCAGGACAACTATCTTAGGCCATGCTGCCACTTTATGGAAGAGCTGGGAGTTCAGCTCGGCTCCTCTGACTCCTAGTTAATTGCTTTGCCTACTCCGCTGCCATGCTTTCTGTAAATGTTAATTTCCTCTAACTGCACATGTAACACCATGATTGTGGGAATTTTTCTTCATTTTCAATATTACTCTATTCTTATTTTAAATGGGACGCCCAAATATGCTTGAGGCTTTTCTAGGTAATGGAGATGGCATCCACCAATCTTCTGCTTTAACCCAAGGTTTTTTTCTCTGAGCTCCAGGGATAATCAGACAATCTGGAAAATTCTCTCTTTGATCTATGTCTGTTCTTAGTCTCAACCCTTCTAGTACCACTGAAACTTTTCTTTAATTAGAAAAAGACAGATTTGTTGCTCTTCATGCATTTGTTAAAACATTTTTAATTGAACATCTACTATGTGCTGGGCATTTCACCTGTATTAACATGTTTGTTGTAGAAAAATTAGAAAATACAAATAAAACTACCAGATGTTTACCAGCAGTAGAATGAGTAGATAGAGCTAGAGGATTGTGGTATACAAGACATAACATTGACTTAAAGATAGGAACACACCCATAAAACCTATCCAATATATTCCATTTGCTTACATTGCAAAAACAGGCAAAACAAAACTATTTTTTTAGGGATACCTATTTAGGTAGTAAAAAATAAAAATAAAGAGATGATGGGCAAAAAAGCAGCTTCTTGTCAGGAAGATGGGCCTCTAAGGGTGTGGCAACGAAGTCAGTTACTTAAATATCCACTTTCTAGTCATTCTTAAATTCTGCATTTATTCATTTTATTATTTATTTTTATTATTATTATTTTTTTAGACAGAGTCTCAAGCTGTGCCCTGGGTAGAGTGCCGTGGCAACAACAGCTCACAGCAACCTCATACTCTTAGCTTAAGAGATTCTCTTGCCTCAGCCTCCCGAGTAGCTGAAACTACAGGTGCCCACCATGACACCCAGCTATTTTTTGGTTGTAGTTGTCATCATTGTTTGGCAGGCCTGGGCTGGATTCGAACCCGCAGCTCCTGTGTATGTGGCTGGCGCCCTAGCCACTTAAGCAACAGGCGCCGAGCCTCTGCATTTATATTTCATTCACTCTTCTGTGTGATTTTATTTCACACAGAAAAGGTTTAAAAATTCAGGTAAAAACAAGGAGAAAAATAAATTCTACCCCTGACTGTGAACACTTTGGGTATATTCTGCCCACCACTTTTTTTTTCCATGTGTATCTTATTTTTCCTAACCAAAGTGAAACCTCACTTTAATAAAATGTTCATTTTTTCCATTTTTTTCCCTTATCAAAGATCATCACTCTCCCTCCTGCCCAGGGGCACTCCTACTGGCCTTGTACCTGGACAGGGCTTGGACAGAGAAGCTGCCTTTAACTCAACAAACGAAGGGACCGAGGATGAACTTCCAAGCACTTATTTTGCTGTCGAACGATTACCTTTGAAATCCTGACAAGAACATGAGCCTCCCTTGCGATTTACAAAGCAATACCAACCTTGATGAGTCGCCCCATTTTACAGACGGAGGAACTGAGGACCCAGGAGGGAAAGTGACTTGCCCAAGGCAGCTGAGCTGGCAGCTTAGTAGCAGAAGTGGCACCTGCTTCCATTGTGCTGCTGACTCTCCCTTACTCATCCCTGTCCACCCTACCATTCTAATCCAAAAGACTAGTTCTAAATAAAATGACCATGTTTCCACCCCAATCTTGCTCCTTGCAGGAGTTGGGTGGCTTTCCCAGGGCCTGAGTCACACAGCCATCACTCAAGGGAGGGAGCAGAGATGGCTCTGGGCTCCCAGCACGACTTATTGCATCATCACTCATGCCTTGTCAAATCTTATTGCCCCAACATCCCCTAAATGACAAAGTTGGATTCATTAAATGTAAATTCAATCAAACTTGAAAGAGAGAGAGAAAATAAAAGTGACTTGGAATAAGAGAAATGGAAGTGCTGGGAAATGGTTGTTGCTTTTCTTAAGAGAAGGGGCCCGCAGGCCCTCTCTGTGGTCAAGGCAGCAGTGAGTCGGGGGAGTTGACAACCTCCAGGGTGAGACTGATCCTGGCACAAGGCTTCCCTCTGGCATGTGCTGGCTTTGAGGCCTCCATAAGCCTCAGTTTTCCCATCTGTAGATGGGGTAATATCTACCCAGCATAACTGCACTGAGGGTAACACGGAATCATGTCCACCATTAAATCATAGAAGGTATGCGTTTACTAGAGCTTTCCCATTGCTGAATCAGCAAATTGCTGACAGTAGAAATATATCCAGATTGGGATTCCTGGGTGACCTGGTGGTAGGCTGGTGGATGTATAGAAAGAAAGAAAAGGAAGGAGAAGAGACACAGGGTCTCAGGAGACAGAGTTAGGGTCTTCCTTAGATGGGAGTCTCAGCCCTGTTAGCCTGTGATACACAAAACGAAATGCCTTCCATACAGAATTGTGCATGTGCATAGAAGTGGAACAGTTTTTTTAAAAAGTGTACCTATCGTATAGAAGATATACGCTAGTATTTTTTAGTCTTTTCCAAAAAATTAAATGCCCATTAACTTGATTCACAACCTATAAATGAGGGCCTCAGTTAAGGTCACAGAGAAAGCTAGAAAAGTAAAGCCTTCCTGGTCTCTAGTCCATCCAAGATGCTCTCTGTTACTTGTCCCTGGCAGGTGTCCGGTCTGGGTTAGGTGAGAGTTTGCCCTAGTGAATAGGGCCCAGGAAGTGGGGGGGAGACACCAGGTGTGGAGATTGGATGGGCTAGGAACCTCCCAGGACTGAGCAGTAAAACTAATGGGGAAGGTCTCGCATAAACGTCTGCACCCAGTGGGACCCTAATAAATAGGGGTTGGGTGAAGGAAGGCATTCAGAGATCACCCCAACCCGCTGTCTGATCCTGGCTCTGCCTCTGTGCTGTCGTGGGTCCTTGGAAATGTCACTTCTCCTCCCTGAGCTTTATGTTTACCTTTATAGGCGTGCGTAAGAGGGTGTGTGTGTGTGTTTGTACGTGAGCAGGGGGCTAAGGCTCCATACACCAAATGAGGAAGAGTTAATAGGAAGCTTTTGCGGGCCTCCCGCAGGCAGCTTTGAAGCACTGCCACCTACTGGTAACTGCCTCTCATTACACCTCATGACTTGCAGAGGGCTCTGTCTTGGAAATAACTCCTCAAATGCATGGTCCTTTTCAGGGTTCAAAACCTACCCATGTCAAGTAAGTTCTGTGAACCTTCAGAACAACCCTGTGAGAAAATCAGGTATACTTATACACGTGAGGACTTTTGAGGGCCAGAGATGTTAAGTTACTAACTCAAGGACACACAGAATTTTCTTTTTTTCTTTTTTAAATTTCAGATTCATATGCGGGTACAAAGGTATAGGTTGCAACGTTTGTGTTTGTTAGGTAAGGAGCCTGTTGTAGTGACACACAGGATTTTCACACGGAAGCCTCAGGCCCCTTCTGCTCATTCCAAGTATCAATCCCCAGCCAGCTGGACAGCTAAAGGCCGGGAGAGTGGAGCAGGGATGAGGTTCTGGGACTGGTCAGAGGGGGAAGGGGTGGGGCAGCTTGTTTTAGTGGCTCTAAGAATTACTGTGAGATACAGCACAGTCCTGCTTTGGGCACTCAGGAAACCTAGGTAGAGGAGAGATTTCAAAGAATGATATTGTCTGGCCATTCTGCACGAGGTGTTTTGAAGATGTGACAATTATCAAGCAATTTGATCTGTGTAGGCAGCAAAACTTTCCTGCTTAGACCCGGGCAGGACCTGATATGTGTTCTTTCAGTCAACAAACAGGTGGAATGAGATGGTGGCTAAAAGTCTGGTTCTGGTGTCATGCTTTCTGGGTTCAAGTCTCAGCTCTGCCATCTGACTCTCCACACAACCCTGGGCAAATTACTTGAACTGTTTGTGAAATGGGGATTCTCAGTTCCTTCATCTGTAAAATGAGGATATCAATAATGCTTTATCTAACCAGCTGGTGTATGAATTAAAGAGCTAATATAGATAAGGCATTAGAGGTTTCCAGGAACATGGCAGGCACTTAATAAATATTAAAAATAGTTACACCAGCCTGGATTAAAGTCCTAACTTTGTCACCATTTTGTGACCTGGGGCCATCCTTTCTTTTTCTATACCTTCCTCACCCAGGTCACTAGTCGCTATGCCACTCTGCTGGGCTGTTTTGTGGCCCCTGTTCTCATTGCATGGCGATGGCTTCACTGTCCAAGCCCACATTCAAGGTCAGCAGGGCAGTGGGTTTGGCTGGTGGAGGGAGGACTGGCCGTTCGGGACACTTCTGTTCTCTTGGTTAGAATTGTGTTCTTCTTCCCCCCACCCTCCCCGCAACTATTTTATGCACCAAGGTCAAGCGAGCAGGACTACAAATCAATTTAAACAAAAGCGCTGAGGCAGATACCCTTGAACTCCAGTGACTTAAAATAGACTCATCGTCATCCTTAGCCCAACACCCAGTACCTGCCTGAGTTCACTTTGCCTGTCATCACCAACTAATAAACTGTCCCCCTCATGGAAACAGACCAGAATGAAACCTTTGAGTCAAAGTGAATGTGAGGCCTGCTTGGATTAATAGAGCTGGGTCTGCCTGGGCTGATGCATTCTCAGGGAAATGAATATCTCATTCATTAATATCAGGAAGACCAGCCCAGCCATCTTAAGCATGACCCTGGCTGCTCCGAGAGCTGCCAAGCACAGCACAGCTCTCCTCCTCTGCCTCAAAGTCCTACCTTAGAGACTGGAGTGGAATCGCTTAAAGAGGGATGGTGGTGATGGAGGAAAGGCTGGAATTGGGCAGTGGCTAAAAGGCTGGTTCTAGTGTCATACTCCTCGGGTTCAAATCCCATCTCTGCCATCTGACTGTCCATGCAACCTTGGGTAAATTCCTTAAACTATTCATGAAATGGGGATTCTCAGTTCCTTCATCTGTAAAAAGAAGATATTAATAATACTTTATCTCATTGGCTTTTGTATGAATTAAAGGGCTAACATTAATAAAGCATTAGAAGTTGCTTTATTTATTTGGAAAGGAAAGAAAACTAAGACTTACCAAGTACTTACTGGGTGCCTTGCACTGTGCCAGGTACTTTATTCATTTCATCCCACAACTACTCTGTAGGATAGATGTTTGACACTTGCTTTAAAAATAACAGCTTTACTGAGATATAATGCACAAAATGTCAATTCACCTTTTTAAATCATACAAGCCAGTGGTTGTACTATATTCACCACGTTGTGCAACCATTACCTAATTCACAATATTTTCATCACTCTGTGAAGAAACTTCACACCCCTTAACAGTCAATTCCCAGTCCCCCTGCCCCTAGTCCCTGGAAACCACTAAGCTGTTGTCTCTGTGGATTTGTCAAATCTGGACATTCCATATAAGGAGAATAATATCACGTGTGGCCTTGTGCGACAGGCCTCTTCCACACAGCATGTTTTCAAGGTGCTCCAACGTTGTAGCACATATCAGTACCTCATTGCATTTTCTGCCTGAATAATATTTAATCGTATGGGGAAATACATCTTGCTTCTCCAGTGATCTATTGATGGTCAATGGAGGTTTTCGTCTTTTTGCCTATGATGAACAATGCTGTTATGAACATGCCTGTAGGTGTTTATGAACACACGTTTTCCATTCATTTGAATTTGGGAGTGAATTGCTGAGAGTGGAATTGCTAGGTCATATGGTAACTCTCTGTTTAGCCTTTCTTATTTAAATTTTTAAAATTATAAAAATTTTTTAGAGACAGGGTCTTACTCTGTCACTCAGGCTGGAGTGCAATAGTGCAATCATCGCTCACAGCAACCTCAAACTCCTAGGCTCAAGTGATTCTCCTACTTCAGCCTTCCCAGTAGCTAGGACTACAGGCAGGTACCACTGCACTCAGCTAATTTATTTTACATTTTTTTGTAAAGATAGGGTCTTGCTAAGTTGCCCAGGCTGATCTTGAACTCCAGGGCTCAAGCAATCCTCCCACCTGGGCCTTCCAAAGTGCTGGGATTATGAGGCACTGTGCCCAGCCTCCTAAGTTTTGCCTTTTGAAGAATTGCCACACTGTTTTCCGAAGCGGCAGTACCATTATATTCACTAGCAATTAATGAAGGCTCCAATTTCTTCATATCTTCACCAATGCTTGTCATTGCCCATCTTTTGATTGTGGTCATCCTAGTGGATGTGAAACTGTATCAACTGTAGCTGATTTGCATTTCTCCAGTAACTAATGATGCTGAGCATCCTTCATGTGCTTATTGGTCATTTGTACATCTTCTCTGGAGAGATGTGTATGCATATCTTTGGATATTTAATTAAAAATTCAATTTTAATTGGATTTTTGACTTTTTATTGAATATACTGTTTATATATTCTATATACAATTCTCTTATCAGAAACACAATTTGAAAATATTTTCTACCATTCTCTTTGTCACTTTCTTCATAGTATCTGCTTTTTTTTTTTTTTTTTTTTTGAGACAGAGCCTCAAGCTGTCACCCTGGATAAAGCGCCGTGGCATCACAGCTCACAGCAACCTCCAACTCCTGGGCTCAAGCGAGTCTCCTGCCTCCACCTCCCAAGTAGCTGGGACTACAGGCACCCATCACAACGCCCGGCCATTTTTTGGTTGCAGCCGTCATTGTTGTCTGGCGGGTCTGGGCTGGATTCAAACCCGCCAGCTCAGGTGTACGTGGCTGGCACCTTAGCCCATTGAGCCACAGGTGCTGAGCCCATGGTATCTTTTTAATTAAAAATTAAAAGCTTTTATTTTTGATGAATTCCAATTTGTCTATTTTTATGTAGTCACTTAAGTTTTCACTGCCATATCTAGGAAACTATTGCCTAATTCAAAATCATGAAGATTCATGCCTATGTTTTTTTTCTAAGAGTTTTATAGTTTTAGCTCTTAGATCTAGGAGCTATTTCCAGTTAATTTTTTATAATACGTGAGGTAAGGGTCCAAATTCCTTCTTTTTATTTGTGGACAGGCAATTGTTGTGGCACCATTTAACACATAGACTAATTCTTTCCCCATTTAATCGTCTCAGCATCCTTGTTGAAAATCAGTTGGCCATCGATGTATGAGATTATTTCTGTACTCTCAGTTCTATGCCATTGATTCATAGGTCTACCCCATGCCAGTATTATTGATACGTTGTTTTTGTTACTGTAGTTTTGGAGAAAGTTTTGAAATTGGAGAGTGTGAGCTCTCCAACTTTTTCTTTTTCAAGATTGTTTTGGGTATTTTCAGTTCCTCCCATTTCTGTGTGAATTTTGGATCAGCTTTTCAATTTCCGAAGAAGAATCAGTTGGAGATTTGTAGGAATTGCACTGACTACATTGATCAACTTGAGGAGTATTGTCATCTTAACAATATTAAGTCTTCTATGGACACAGGTTGTCTTGCATTTCTTTGGGTCTTCTTTAATTTCTTTCAACACTGTTTTTAGTTTTTGTGTGCAAGTCTTGCGCTCCTTTTGTTAAATTTATTTAAATATTTCATTTTTAAAGCTACTGTAAATGGAATTTTTTAAAAATGTCCTTTTGGATTAGTGTATAGAAATATAATAGATTTTTGTATATTAATGTTGTATCTTGCAACATGGCTGTTGACACTATTGCACAGATCAGAAAATGGAATCAGACAAGAGTGAGTGATTAGGTTGAAATTACTTGGCTTTTTGTCCTCCCAATCTCCCTTTCTTTGCAGAAGCACTCTTCTCTGCTACTTGGAAGTCCTGCTCAGCCTGTGCCGTTGGCTCATTCCACCTCCTTTCCCTCCACCCAGGATGGGCCACCTCCATTTTCTCCACCACTGGCGAAACCCTGCTGGAGAATGAATATAGAAGCTAAAAGTTGGAGAGAGAAAGAGGGATCTGTCACTATTGTGGAGCCTCTGGATTCAGCCATACCTAAAGCTAGTAATGCTAGAGTTTTCTTATACATAAGCTAAAATTTCTTTTTATTTATTTATTTATTTTTTGAGACAGAGTTTCATTATGTTGCCCTCAGTAGAGTACCAGCTCACAGCAACCTCAAACTCTCAAGGGATTCTCCTGCCTCAGTCTCCCAAGTAGCTTGGACTACAGGCGCCTGCCATAATGCCCGGCTATTTTTATTGTTGTTGTTGTTGTTATTGTTGTTTAGCAGGTCCTGGCCAGGTTCAACCCTGACAGCTCCAGTGTATGTGGCTGGCGCCCTAACCACTGACCTACAGGCTCCGAGCCATTTCTTTTTATCTTAAGCTCATTTGAATTGAATTTCTGTCACATGCAGCAAAAGGATCCTGACTTACACACTAGTAAAGGCCAGAATAGGAGTTTGAAATCAGGCCTGTGTGATTTCAAAGTTGTTCCCATGCCACCCTTTCTGCATTACCCCCTCCTTACATTCACACTGGTTGGATGGATGTTTTAGAGGCTTCTAGGGAGAAGTAGAACTTATAGTAGGTCAGCAACAGGGAGACTGGAGTCTAAGACCTCTAGGACCTGCAGGAACAAGGAAAAACTCAGGGAACCAGGCACAAGGACAACTGGGGTTGGAGGCAGACCCCAACTCTTATTGCCTGTGGGATCTTGGCCAGTCACGATGGCTTTGAGACATGGTTTCCTGGGTCTGTTCTGAGCCCAGCCATAACAACTCCTGAAATGTACCTGCTCAACCATCTCATGCACTTCCCTAGAGAGCTCTGAGAGGTCAGCAGGGCAGTAGACCTGACCATTGTATTGCTAGGGAAACTGAGGCTAAGCAGTGTTCAGTGACTTATTTAAAGATTCCCAGCTCCTGAAAGACTGACTGGAACCTGGGTCTCATGTCTTTGTGTCTAATATTCTCACGGTAAATCGGGGGAGGCAGCAGTGCCTCCTTGGGATTTGCCTGGGGCCTGAGACTTCCCATAATCCAATTAATAAATTGTCCAAGATGGAGGGCCAGCTCCCAATTAGTTCTCCTCCCTCCCTGGTGCCTCTTTGAGCTTTGTGGGTAGCAACTCCCTGGAAAGGGAAGAGGAGCCCCCCACTCTGCACTCCCTCCTTGGGAATCAGGGGTCTAGAAATTAGCTGATTCTTGATAAGCCCTAATTATAAATTAGGTCTTATTATCTATGGCTCCTGAAACTACGCTGGATGAATTAAAACTCTAGGAAAAGGAGTATTTCAATTAACCATATGAACTCAGGTAATTGCCTACCGAGGAAAAGCCCTTACAGAACAAGTCTCGGAGCAGTTATGGGGACATCAGAAGGGAAAGGCAAGGGCCAATGAGTGGGTGGTCTAAGTGAGATGGAAATGAGGGGTGGCCCCCCTGTGGCTGCTGCTTTCTGAGGACACAGTCCTGAAAATGGCAGCGCTTGGGATACGTTGTCACCAGCACCTCAGTCTTCTTCTTTTTTTTTTTTTTTTTTGGCTGGGGCTGGGTTTGAACCCACCACCTCTGGTATATGGGGCCTGCGCCCTACTCCTTTGAGCCGCAGGTGCCACCCAGCACCTCAGTCTTGAAATCAGAACCAGGGTCGGGCTCCTCTCTGCTGCCTCATGACCCGGACACTCTGTGCCTCAGTTTCCTCGCCTTAAAATGGGCAGATCAGATGAATTGATGGATATGAAAAGGCTTTATCAGCTAGAGAGTGTGGCAAACACGCCGGATGTCATGGTCTATGTGCAATTAGATACTCAAAGGAGGAAAAGAGAGAGGAAGAAAGGGACTGATTGAAAGCTAAGTTGTAACTAACTTCAAGAGGCGAGAGGGAGTGGCATTTATTCATTCATTCACAACATTTCATGGGCACCTACCAAGTGCCAGGCACTGAGCTGGGCAGTGCAGGGCACAGAGAGCAAAATAGAGAAGCCGCGGTCTGGTGGGAGGCAGACAGGACAGCAGTAGGCAGGACACTCCCCCTGGTCGGAGACTGCATCTTCCTGCCTGCCTGCTCCGGTGCTCCCAGCCGTGGCCTTCAGTGGGGATGCTGGACGAGGCACGGCAGAGCCTGCGAGGCGCTGAGGCCCCTTGCACAGAAATCAGCCTGGACTTTTCTAAAAATGCGCCCTACTTACCTTTGCCGTTCGCTCATGCAGTCAGGGAACCACTGAGAGCCCTCAAATTTCTTTGAGGAATTTCCAGAAATCCCTGGAGTAGTTCTCAAACAATCCAGCACCTGCTCGCAGCTGACTGCTGGAGGGAGAGATGCTACTCTGAGCTGAGGTCACTCTGTAGCAAACAGAAGGGACAAACGTCACAGAATCCTTGTCAAGTCTCTGGCCCACATCCCTGTGCCGCTCTCTGGAGGCTCTTCTTAGAAACACTGAGGAAAGTTGTTGCCAAATCTCACTGAGCTTGGGAGGGCCCATCAGAAGAGCAACAAGTCTGAAGTTTAGAATAGGGGGGAAGAAGAGTCAGCTTTATTACTCTGAACTATTCACTCAGAAATGACTCAGAAAACTTCACCACATTGCCCTCCCTGCAGGAATCCACCACTGGAAAAGAACAGAATGGATGAGTCATCTCAGAGGAGCACATCACTGGTTACCAGGCAGGTGCCACAAAAGTCCTATAAATTGGTGGACCCCCCCCCATAACCTTCTTTGCACCCCATGCTAAAAGATGCTCCTGGGCAGGTTGCGTCCTCTAATTCCTGTACCTCGAGAATAAGAAATCCTTCTCTAATGCTCGAATTCCCTATACGGCTCCTCAGTTTACAAGCCATGCTTGAATACCACCAGCAATGGGGAACTCATCACCTCAAAAAGAAGTCTGACCTATTGCCAGTTCGTCGTAATCATCATAAAATTCCTCTTTGTAAATGGGCTGAAATCTGACTTGCACCATCACAGTGGGTGAAGCAATAGTAGCCATTTTAATTTTCAGGGCCAGGACTGATATTGGATGAGCATGGGATGGTCCTTTCTTTCCAAGGAAGGAAACTTCCTCTTATTTGCCGGTGCAACCAAACATTTAATTATAAAAGCTTCTCCAAGGCAATAGATGTAAAAAATGAAGATGAATACACTCATTTTGGCCAATAACACAGACTGCTATTACTCTGCAAGTCCCAATTCATTACTGTATATTGTAACGGAACATTAACACTTGCATAACGACCTCAGGACCTGTCTTGCATGTACAATCAGTAGGCCCTGCCTGGGCTCCTTTATACTCAGGAAAGAAAGAAAAAAAAACAGATGCCCTGGGAAAATTGCCTTTCCAGTGAAAACATTGACAGACCTTTAATTACAATTGCTCACCAGGCCCAGTCTGGTGCAACAACTCAATTCCTGCACCCACTCAAGTGGCGATGGGAAGGGGGCGTGAAGCACAGGGGGGATTTGGAGGGGCCAGGTTCTTCAAATCTCCCAACCCACTTGCGGCTCTCCAGCTGCTGCACCCGCTCCATCCATCAGGGGGTGCCTAAGTCTCCCCCACCCCGAATTATCTGGGAGTGTTGGCTAAAGGTAGGCAGGTTTCCCGAGACTGTTCTTCATGGACTGCTGTTCCCCACCAGGGACATCCAGGCACACTGGAGACCAAGAGTGACCCTCACGTAGACTATGTCACCTACTTGAAATCCTTCAATGGCTCCCATGGCCTTTAGGATCAAATCCCAAGTCTTGCCTCTGGCCACCTCACTACCTGGCCCTTCCCTTCCTTCCCACTGAACTGTCCTCTCTGCCTCTGAGTGCCCTTCTGACGTAGCGCCCTAGCCTGAATCCTGCTGTTCCCTCCACACCACACTCACTCCTGAGCTGGCTCATCCTCTGCTCTTCAGGTCTCAGTTCAGAAGTCCCCCTGGAGCTGAGGACCTTCCCACAGGCCCCTGTCCTTTTCCCACCTAACCTTTGGCACAGCTGGTCACTATGTATTTGTGGGTTGTCACTTGTTGAGTGTCTGCTTTCTTTGCCATCTCATACTGAATTATTCCCCTCTGTGGACACCAGCACAGTGTCTGGTCCCAAGGGGATGAGCAGAGTTGATCTGCTGAATGAATGAAGGAAGGAATACATGTTCCATGTAATATCAGATCATTCACAGAGCTCCTGAAACCTAAGTATGGCCCTGACTGACTTTGACTTTGAATTCTGCCCCAGATTTCACATCTATCCACAGGCTTTTGGAACAAGGTTGTATAGGACGCACCCTGCAATAATCCCTGCCTTCAGAGGAGCACTGGGAGCTACTGAGAGGAAGTATATATTAGTCAAGGTTCTCCAGACAGAGTCAACAGGATGGCTAGATAGGTAGTTGGAGATAGGGTGGGGGCAAAGATTTCTGTTAAGGAATTGGCTCACATAGTCGGGGAAGCTGACAAGTCCAAAATCTGCAGGCTGCAGACACTGAGCCTGCACTGCTAAGCCCTATTCTATGAACTTCACTGGTTACCCCTCCAATAACACTCTGGTCCATGGTACAGGTTCATTCTTTGATCACAATGCAAGAATTCAGAATGATCTTGAATATAAAGCATTTAGAATATATGATAAGTTTTCAATAAATAGTGGCTATTGATAATAGCAGTAGTATTACTGGATATAAAGGCCCTTTACAAACTCTAAAGTGCTCTCTAGACATGGCAGTGGAGTCACCCTGATTTTCCTGGGACTTCCCCAGTGTTAGCATTGAAAGTCCCATGTCCCTGGAAACCCCCAAATCCCAAGCAAATCAGGTCAATTCATCATACCAGAGGCCCTTCTCCTTCCTATCTCTCAGAGCCTCAGTTTCCTCACCTATAAAATAGGGATAATGTTCTACGCCAACAGACCCTGAGCCAGCAGCATCAGTATTGCTTGGGAAATTGGAAATGCAAAGGCTGGCACCCCATCCCAGATCTACCAGGATCAGAAACTCTAGGGGTGTTTTACAAATCCTCTTCGTGAGTCCACCGCCTGCTAAAGTTCCCGAGACACTGATTCAAAGCCTCACACGGGCTACTTCAAAACTGTAGTGGTGCTAAAACCAGGCCAGGCAAGCACCCAGAAACCATTAACAGCCAGGAGCCAGTGGCTCCTGGGGAGGCCTCATTACTGTGAGCAGGGAAATCAGGGTGAACTATAGACTCTTCCAACCCAAGACCTCTTTCCGACTTGGAGTCCACATCTGCTTGGGTTTTGCAGTCTGCAAGCTGGATTAGCTTCCTGCTTTCCACAGACTCAATTCCCTCATTCTCATTGCGAGCACAAGGCAGTTAAAGCTCTAATTCAATGCAACCTAATTGGGGGTCAGGGAATTTGGGGATGTGTAGTCACCCAGATGGTGATTCTTCTATGTCCTGTTCTGATCGCTTGGGTCAAATGGGTGTAGTGATAATGATGACAACTATCCCGGGCCTAAACTGTGTGCCAGGCACTATATGGTCATGGTAGGGACTGAGTCTGCCTCTCCTTCTCGTAGACTCCCTTTGCCCAGTACACTGCCTGGCATGGATCATGGCTTCATAAGCATTGGTTAGAGCTTCTTATACACATTATCATATTTAATTCCCATGATATCTCAGTGAAGTAGGTACAATCTTCATCCCCGTTTTTCAGATGAAGAAACTGGGGCCAAAAAGCTCAGATGACTTGCTTAAAGCCCCTAACCATAAAAAGCAGGCCTGGGATTGAAAGCCTAGTTTTCCCTCATGGAGGAGGGGGTGTCAATGTGCTGGGCCCAGCCAACATACCACCACCTCCAAGAAGACTCCCTTGACTCCCTGCCCCCTGTCCTCCTTCCCTGATCACATATTTTGTGGTCCCCTCTATGGCCCTCCCCAGGCTGACATTGCTGTCCCATTGCTCGTGTAGGCATCCAGCTCCATGTCTCCAAGGCTGGTCTGTTTGTCTGCATAGCTGAGTGGAGGCCCAGGCCCAAAAGCTCTTGGTAAAGCTCAGGATGAATGAACCTGCAGGTGCTGAAAATGAGCCAGTAAGTCCAGAAAGTGAGCACTCACTACCTAACTTCCCTGAAGGGAAGGCGAATTGAAATCTGGCCAATGTGCTCTCTGTGAGGCATTGAGCTCTCAAGGTCACCTTTGCATGTTCTCAAAAACCACAATCCACCCAACACGCTGTGATACCCTTTATGACTTAGCTCTTCCAGAAGATGTCAGAGCCAAGCACCAAATTGGCTTCCTTGGGTAACACTCCATTCACATACTGTGTTTCCGGTGATACATTGCTTTGCCTCTGACTTTTTAAAACAACGAAAAACGTAAAAGTGAAGGGCCCAGCTGCAAGGGTAGAGGTGAATAATCAAGACTGCTAAGTTTGATTTGTATTCATTTCTAAGTAATTGGGGTCGTGCTGACATTACCCAGAGCGCCCTGGATGCAAATTCCTCTTCATTCCCAGGATTGCAGGGAGCAGAATGGCGGCACAGCCCTCTCATGATTTAAAGGTTTTCCAATCTGTAAACAAATATATTTAGAACAAGATCCCCAGTGGGAGAACTAAGTCAAATTCCTTTTGTCAAGGAAACTCTGGTCAGACATAATTTTCCCTAAATTTCCAAAGCCAGACTCTTAACCTCGGCTATCAAGATAACGGGGCTATAAAGGACTGTGAATGTTAATTTTTAAAAAGCCCAACCTTACCATCCTTGGAGAAGTTAGATTTGCCAGATGAAGAAACTGAGCCCAATTTCTCCAATTTCTCCCTTGTGTCACGGTTGTTACCATGCATGTGTTTCATATCTTTCTCTTAAATCGTCAGCCCTTTGAGGGAAGAGTCCATGAAAAAAATCCATCTTGGTCCTCTGTATTTCCTAGTGCTGCCTGAGTCTGGGATGTAGTAGCGTTAAAATAGCAGCCCCTTGCTGAGCAGGGTGGTCATAAGGAGTAAATAAAAACACCTACTCCCCATTCCTGGCAGTATGTGGCAGTAAGTGAAGATCAACTTGTATTATTTTGCAATTGGTGATTAGTTAGGGTGACCAACTATCTTGGTTTGCCTGGGAGTGAGGGGGTTCCCAGGATGGACGGTCCTGAGTACTCTGGGATGAGCTGGTCACTCTAGGGACGGTGGTGGTTTATTGATTGAATGTGTATGTCTTGTCAGGCATTGTTGGTACTGGATAAATATACAGATAAAATAGTCCTGTGAGCTAATTGTGATTATTCCCATTTTACAGGGTGAGAAATTAAAGCCTTAAGTCGTGTCCCTTCAGCTGCCAGCTCCTTCCCATCAAATGCTGATTTTCTTTCTTTTTTTTTTTTAGAAACAGAATCTTCATTTTGCCACCCTCAGTAGAGTGTTGTGGCGTCACAGCTCACAGCAACCTCCAATTCCTGGGCTTAGGTGGTTCTCCTGCCTCAGCCTCCCCAGTAGCTGGAACTACAGGCATCCGCCATAATGCCCGGCTATTTTTCTGTTGCAGTTTGGCCAGGCCCGCCACCCTCGGTATATGGGACCAGTGCCCTACTCACTGAGCCTGTGGCACTGCCCTCAAATGCTGATTTTTATTTTTATTTATTTTTTAACTTCCGGTTAATATGAGGGTACAAATGATTAGATTACATTGTGTAATTGTTACAATTGCATTTGTTAGGCAAAGTTCAAGTTGTAGTTGAGCACTTCACCAAAGGGGATGTGCTGTCTACCCTTTCTTTGTGCCCATTAGGTGAGAGCTTACCAATCCCCCTCTCTGCTCCCCCTCCCCTCTCGCTGTACTCCCCTCCCTGCCACTTGAATTTAATTTTTTTTTCTCTTGTGTGGGAATGTAGCTGTTTAGTATTGAGTACATTGGGTACTTGATTTTCCATTTCTGTGATACTTTACTAAGAAGAATGCTCTTCAACTCCAACCAGGTAAATACAAAAATGTAAAGTCTGTCTATAGCCATACCATCCTGAACATACCCAATCTCCTTTTTTTTGTTGTAGTTGTCATTGCTGTTTGACAGGTCTGGCTGGGTTCGAACCCACCAGCCCCGGTGTATGTGGCCGGTGTCCTAGCCACTGAGCTACAGGTGCTGAACCAAATATTGATTTTTAAACAAGAGCTTGACTTCATTGTTGTCTTATCCCATTGTGGTAACTTGAATGCCCCCCTCCCAATTATTCACTCCCCCCTTATATCCTCACCCTTGCCATGTGACTTGGGTTTGGTCATGAGACTAGGCAGGTGGCATGTGGCCAGAATTGATGCTGTGCAGGACCCAAACCTAGACCTTCATCGCATGTTTCTGCTGGCACTCCTGAGCCTCTGCCAGCCCCATCAGGAGAGTCTGTCCTGGGCAATCTGCTAGCGAAGGGCCTAAGGGACACATGGAGTAGCGTTGCCAGGCTGAGCCACAGACCTGCAATGAGAAGAGGCCCCCAGTAAAGCCCAGCCCAGGTCAGCCAAGCCCCAGCTGACCAGCAGATGGATGAGTCACAAAACACCGTTGTTTTTAAGCTCCTGAGTTCTGAGGTTTGTTCCATAGGTGTAGTTAACAGATACATCAACTGACTTGGCACGTGCTTTGGGTCAGTAGATTTTACTGCTAAAGGCTTGGGATGAGCCAAACTTGTATATTATGTCTGGCCAAGTATTCCTAATTGCTGCGTTTCTAATTTAAAGAGTGGTTGCTATCCCTTTCAGGGTGTTTCTAAAGTTTAGAAGAAGGAAAGAGAGAGGAAAATGCTGACTGTGTTCCCGTGCAGTGCTGGGGCCTCACGTGTTCTCTTGTCTGGGTCATGGCACATCGAATCCTTTGACTCTGAAGCCATCTCAGGTCTCTCTCTCCCTGGGAACAAGGATCTCAGAGCTAACTAGGCAGTTCCAGGGAAGATGGAGTTACCAGAGAGGTCATTTTTTGGTGGTTTGCTCCAGGTATCACTTTCCATATACACCATAGGGTAAGTGGCAAGGGCCAAATGGTGACGAACCTGGGCTCCAGGCGCCTCTCTGCTCTGGAGCTGCTGCACGGCCTTGGGCAAGCCCCTCTCTCCATACTTCTCCCTTCCCATTTCCTAATTAGTGTTTGGAGAGCTCTTGAGAGACAGAGCAGAGTGCAAGGTGGCTTTGTGCAAAGGTTTTGGAATTTGCATCCTGCTGTGTGCCTTGTGAGCTGTGTGACCTTAAGCAAGCCACTTCTCCTCCTGGACCTCAGTTCCTCATCTCTGTGAAAAGGCCGTTATGAGACCTAGATGCGGTAAAGTATGTAACAGGCTTGGCACAAGGGAAGCCCTCAGCAAGTGGTGTTTGTTATTGCTAAGATGGCACAACTAGTTAGTCTCCTGAAATCAGTCATCTCAAAATAGCAATCAGTTACTTTTAATAGAGTAAATATTTTTCTTCTTCTGCATCATTGCAAGCATTTCCTCTTTAATTTTACAGTTGCATTTACAAAAGAGTGATTTACAGTGCAAAGGGACAGGATGGGCTGCCTCCTTGAAATGGTTTCACAAATTTTCTCCTCTTCCTGTTAAGATATTAGCGCCCAGTAATTGTCGTTTTATATAAATGTGGAGTGTCGGCAGCGAATGAACGCCCTGTCGTAATTGTGAGTTGTCTTGACGCTAATTACATAGGGGAGCCTGTTTAATTGCCAGTTAAATTGACTGTGTGTGTTTTCTCTAATCTGTGTTTCCGGGCAAGTGGGATGACATCAGCTCCTCATTGGACTAAGCATGAATTTGGAAGACCCCAAGAGGACACTGCAGGAGAAAGTGAGGCTTATGGGAGACAGGTGGGGTATGGCAGCCGGTGACAATAGGATCGCATATGACTCAGTATGTGGCCATCATGGAATCCAATCTGGGATGTCCTGGAAGTTGAGGAAAGTGAGATTTAGCTTCAGCCAATGTGCAGAGCTGACCTGGATGAAACTAGGGGTCTGGACAGGGCAGAAGTGACAGCTTGGGCCTATCATCTGGACTGCGCTCAGCTAATCCTATCTGATGGCACCTCGAGCTGCCACAGCATCAGATTTGGGTTCTCCCTGCGTGTCCCCTCCAGACCTCTGCTCACACCGATCTTTTGACTTGGAGTGTTGGTCCCAGTTCTTGCTTCCCCAGCCTCCTAACTCTACATCTGCAGTGTCCGTCCATATCCAGCTACAGTACACCCCTTCCATGTAGCCCTTCTTGATTCCCCCTCTTGAAGAAGGAGTCCCTTCTAGTCTGAACCCCGACCTCTTTTCTGTAGCCTCTTGAGGTCATCCTCACTCCACTCTTGTCTTTGAACTAATTGTGAACCAGGGCACGGGTCTCTAAAGGGAGGTCAGGCCTCCTACAGAGTGGGCGCTTGGTAACAGAAGGTGGGAGTCAGAACACAGGAGGGAAGGAGGCAGCTCAAAGGGAGATAGGAAAGAAAGGAGGAAGAAAAACTGAGGACTAACAATAGCAAACAACACTTTTTGAGCATTGTAGGTATGTGTGTGCACGCACACATGTCAAACCCCAAGCATTAATACTCAAGCACCCACCAATTATTAATATTCCATTCTTGTCAATTCACTTCATCTTCCCTCCTTCCTGGGATAGGCACCATTATCATCCCATTTCACAGATGAATAAACTGAGGACACAGAAAGACCAAGTAACCTGTCTCCACAGCCTTAAGCAGTAGATCCAGGAGTCCAAGTTTTCAACCACTGGGCTGAGCTGTCTTGAAGGGAGGGAGGGAGGAAGGGTGGGAGGGAAGGAGGAGGAGAGCTAAATTCCATAGCATGAGTTCTCCTGATGTTTAAAAACCTCTCCAGCCTTCCACACACGCTTTCTCCTTAGCTCAAAAGCTAAATTAGAGTGGATTGCACTCTCCTCACTTTAGTAATTTAGATAAAAGTAAAATTTTGTCTGAGAGCAGAAGCAATTATAGCGCGGGTTTTGTGATTAACTTGATTAACACTGTTTCACTGTAAAAGTGATCCCCCCCCCCCCCTTGGCTGGTGACTGTAATCAGAGCCACGTCTTTCAACTGTGCTACAGCTGCTCTCTCCCCTCCCTCCCCCAGCTCCCCAAAAAAGGATTTTGACATAAATACTTATTAGGGAGGACTCCAGTCTCTGGCTGGAACAGTTGAGCAAAGAGGAGGAAAATGTCTCTCTCAACATTAGCATCTGTAGTCGATTAAAAGGCTGTCGCCCGCTACCCCGGTTACTGACGAAGATCCCAATTATGCAGCAATGAAATATACATACACGATACAGGAGGGTTTATACATTTTTAATTTTTTTCAAAGAGAAAACGTTCAGAGGAAACTCTAATTAGAGATTTCGTTTCTTTAAGAGGAAAACGATATGTGGTTTCGAGAAAGATTATTTGGGGTTTATCATTGGGCAATTGTGAATATTTCCAACCCCTGGTTTCCGCTCCTGAGCAAGGGGCTGGCACCCACTGGGCACTTGTGGAAATGTTGAGGTCTTCTGTCCTGTAGAGCTTTGAGATTTGAATCGCAGCAGGGTTGGGGTCTGAGCTGGCTCCCTGCGGCCTCCCCCGGACACTCCTCCAGGCTTCTGAAATTTATGTTCTTGTCTGTTCCTTCCATCCTTGAACGAGGCTTTTTGATCAGCAGGACAGCCCTGCTCCTTCTGGCATCCCCACTCCTAGCCAGATGCTCTAGAGAATATTCTTGTTTAACCAAACCTACCAGCCTAGAGGTAGGACTTATCACTACGCTGTCGTGGCAGATGAAGAAATGAATTCCGAGAGGCCAGGTCACCCACCCAAAGTCACATATCTGCTTAGCAGTGGAGCTGGATTAGAATCAGAAAAGACCAGGCTGGAGCCCCTGCCTGCTGGTCCTCGCTATGCTGACAGATGCAGTGATTACAGAATGACACAGCCAGAGGGACTGGGCAGAGAGGCACTCCAACCATTCAGTGGACTGAGGCCCCACGGGGGTCAGTCAGGCCTGCTCTGTCCAGGACCTCTGTACTGACTGCCAGGACTGACCAGCTTCAACGTCTGATGCTCAACAAGCCAAAAGGACATTTGGAATCTAGAACCTTTTACTAGAGAAGTAATTACTATGAGCAGCTCCTGAGTCCTCTTTTTTAGAATCTTTCTGGGGACTCCTGGCATTTCTGTATGTGCGAAAGTCCCAAATACTGCAATGCCCCCTTTCGATGTCTCTAAATTATCTAGATTCACATTGAAATCAAATTCCATGTCATTGATGGGCTCAGATGCTGCAGTTTATCTCCTTCTTTCCCACTTACTTCACATAGGCAATGGCATCTGGAAATCTAGAGCCTTCTTGCTCCCGTGTATGGTGGCAGTGTCCTCCTGGAAAAGGTGACAGAAATGATGACATGGTATGTCACTGAGAGGAGCTCTGGGGTGAGACTGAGTTGAGATCCCAGCTCAACAGTTCCATAGACCAGGTGGCCTCTAGCTGGTCCTCTGACTCTCTGGGCTTCAGTTTCTCCACCTGTAAAATGGGGATGATCATAATGGTATAGACCTTACAGGGCTGAAGTTTAAAGGTGACTATTTGTTGGAAGTGTGCAGACTAGAGCACATAGCAAACTCTCGGTGTTACTGCTCGTGACCTTCATCAATTCTTGCCTCTGGTCTCCTCTCAGCAATTTCATACATTCCGACCTGGCATCTACTCAGCACTCACTGAGGGCAGATGCTGTGCTTTGCACATACTGTCCAGGCAGGCGCATATTGGTGCAGACGCCAGAGCAGAGCAGAGGTTGAAACCCAGGCTACCTTGTTCTCAGCCTCCTGGACATGCAAGCGGTCGCTCAGCAGCCTGAGTCACATCTCTGAGCCCCAGCCCAGCTCTCTCTCCACTGAGCCTCCCTTTCCATGCCCAGAGGGAGGCAGACAGCCTGCAGGTGGAGAGACAGAGGCTGGCGGTGTTCATCTTCTTCTTCAACAACTCAGCAACCGGGAGGGCCTCACAGGGGTCCGTCTCCACCACCAGGGCCCTCCGGCCTCATCCGCCCCCTCCCTTCCACCCTCAGCTGGCCTCCTGATTGCCCATCCTGTGCCACCAGCCTCCTTCCTGCCTTTCCTGGGGCGGGCTCAGGCCTGGCACCACTCCAGAACGGCTTAATCAGAATAAATCCTGAGAAAGCACATGTATTATTTATTCCAGCAAAGGTTAAATAATTTGATGAATTTCTCAGGACGCTGCCAGAATGCTGATGTCCTCCTAGAAAAAAAACACAAACACAAACAAACAACAAAAAAAGGCCACACACACAACAAATCTGTCTTCATACATACACTCACAGCAGCTATAGCCCCTTGGCCCATGAGGAGACCAAGTGGTCAGGCCTCGGCGACACCAGCACCAGGCCCAGGAGGAGACATAGATTTTCCCAATGGCTGAGTGGGGATGACAGCTCCCACCCCCAGCCCCTCTTTCATGATGTATCTTCTGGAGCTGACGATGCCTTTCATTCTGCAAATGGCCATGGAACGCCTATTGATTTACGGATCCAAATGATGACCTTGGCTTAAATGGATTTGTTTATGGAGCTCCTTACACTTGGGGCTCTGGGGGCTGTTGGGATGAAGGAAGGGGCTGTCATAGCGGAAATGGGGGGAGAGAAGCCCCTTCCTGGGAACTGTGGGTGACTGGGACCTTCTTGCCCTTGGCTCACAGCAGATTGGTTCACCTAAGCCAAGCAGGGAGGCCAGAAATAAAGGCAAGTCAGAGCAGGCCACGACTGTCCACATTCCCCTCTTCCTTCTCTCCTCCTCCTGTTCTTCCTCCCCCTCCTCACCATCAGCACTGCTGCTGTTCATTTAGCTCTTAACATCTACCAGGCATGGGGCTGAGTGTTTTACCTACACTGTGTCCTGAAATCCCCCAACAGCCCCAGTGAACTGAGCACTTGCATTTAAATCTCCATTTGAGTGACAAATGGTCCCAGAGAAGCTCAGTGAGTTGCCAAAGGCACAGAGCTATTAGGCCCAGCCAGCTTCTAACTGCTTACCCGGGCACCAGGACTGTGTGTTCTTTCTGCTCCGCCATGTAGCCTGGAGTGGGAAAGAACCTGGACCCCGAGGCAGATGGCCGTGTGCGGAAGCTGGTTCTGCAGGTGCAGCTGTAGGGTCCTGGGAAGGTCCCCTAATGCCCTGTGTCTCCGCTTCCCCACGCATAGAATGAAGGCAATCATAGTCTATTCCTCCAGGTGATGTGGTGACGATTGAATGGGTTCATGTCATGAATGGTGCTCAGAGCAGTGCCTGGCCCTTAGGAGAGCTACACTAATGTTTACCATTGTTGTTCCCTCCCTACGCTGCCCCTAATGAACAGCCACACTCCACAGACTTGGACAGTGCACCTCACTTGAAAAATGTTTCTTTGTCACACTGACTTATTCAACCCATTTTATAGACAGAGACATTGACATTGACCCAGAGAGGTCTGATGGATGTGTGGCATTTTCAGAGCACCCCTTGAGAGCAGCAGAGCTGGGGGTGAAGGGTACACTCCTTGGATCACTCAGACATGGATGGCAAGGGATGGCTCTGGCCAATTCATGGTGGGACCAGGGGCTTGAAACCCTGGCACTCTATCATTTAATCTTATCTTAAATGGAAAAAAAAAAAATAGGGGAAATAAGCCCATTTTATAGGGTTCTTCTTTCCAGGGACCTAGCACTGGGCTGAATGCTCGTCCAGCATTTTCAGACCTGATCTTGGGCACATGGAGTATCGCACATGGAGTATGATGCTCAGTGCACTGCAGCATTACTCTCTTCTGTCTCAATGGTCCTCCCACCTACCCCAATTCTCTGCTACTCCAGAATGTGGCTCCCTCCCTCTGCCAGCCTGCTTCTTTGGGCCCTGCCTCCCATTCAACTTCCTTGCCCCTACCCCTCCAATACCCTACCCCTGCCCCTAAAAATGACCTTCCTCTAATTTTTCTGATCCAGTGTTTTCCCTGCATTTCTTTTCCTCTTATTCAGCCCTTTGGACATGACCTTTGAGAAGGTGCTTTATTTTGAAAGCTGCTGCCCTAACCCTGCCCTCCCTCCCCCTGTGTTTAGTGCTCTGTTCCCTGTGCAAGGAGGGCAGGGTCTCCCTGAGGTTCACCTAGGTGGGTGGGCAAAGGACGTGGGGTCAATAGAGACACTCTGTGGACAGAGGCAGAGCCTTCTTAAACCTTTTCCACACTGTGCGTTCCTCCAGGGCAGGGATGAGGTCCTTGTCACCTCTGTGCCCCCGGCACCCCTCGCAGGGTCTGGCACACGGTGGGGTACAGAATGTTTTCCAAGCCCCAAGCTAAGTCGCCCAGTGTGGTCCCCACAGCTGTTAATCTTCCCAATCAACATCCTGCCCTGAACTCAGGGGATGTGATTTATAGAATTGAAAGAATATGTTGGAGTAATTTGAGGATAAGGTTTTTCTGTGTATTTGTGTTAGAGCTCTCTGGGGGTGGTGGTGGGGAACTGATGTTAATCCGCTGATCATGCAATCAGAGCTACAGCTCACTGAGACACATCCAGATTCTTTGACACCCAGGAGGGCTCTTCTCCACACTCTCAGTCATCCATGAAAATTGAGAGGTAATGGTGGGAAAAGCTACCAAGATGGATTTGGAATGGTCCCAGAATGGTGATGCCCCTAACTCTGAATGAATGGCATGTACACCCAGCTTTCCATCTGTCTGTATATCCATCCATCCATCCTCCCACCCACCCACCTGTCTACCCTTATACCCATCTACCTATCCATCTCCATCCATCCACCCAAACAACCACCCATCCATCATCCATCCATCCATCCATTCATGCATCCATCTGTCCAACACAGGATGGATGGTAGGTCAGACATGGTTACCAACATGCATTGATCTTAATGCTTCATACAGATAAGCAGACCCTTGTATTAGTCATCTCAGGCTGCCATAATACTGGGTGGCTTACCCAACACAAATTTATTTTCTCACATTTCTAGAGCCTAGAAGCCCAAGCTCAGTGTGTCTGCTGGCTGTGTATTCACATGGTCTTTCTTTGGTGGGTGTTCATGGACAGAGAGCGATCAAGACTAAGTTCCCCTCCTCCTCTTCTTATAGGGCCAACATTCCTATTGGATTAAGACCCTACATTTATGACCTCATTTAACCCTAATTACCTCCTAATGGTTCTACAGTCACGTGTATTTGTGGATTAAAGGATTCAACATATGACTTTGAGGGGATACAATTCAATCCACAGCAACTCTCAAGAACAAGAACATTTTATTGGATCCCCTCTTCCTCCACCCATACTCTTATTAAGATACAAATAGAAAATATTTGTTGTTCTACTATTTGGCCTTCAGATTTTCACAGTTGGAAGTAAGAAATGCAGAATGGAATATTTGGAGACAGGTAGCTATGGATCTGATTCCAGGCTCTGCCACTCTCCTGGGGTGGCATTTAATCTCCAAGAGCCTCAGTTTCTCCATCTGTAAAATGAGGATAATTACAGAACAAGCTTCATAAGATGAAATCTCCCATGTGAAGTGCATAGCATTGTTCCTGGAACAGAGTAGGTGTTTAACAAATGGAAAAGCTTACTAGGAGGGTCCAGGCCTGGACAGAGGATTTCAGAAAGTGAGAGGCTTTGGGCCACATTCCCCAAGTTTAACTTCTAGCTTTGTCTCTTAGCTGAAAGACTATGGGCCTGGGCCTCAGTTTCCCTATCCGGAAAAATGAAGCTGCCAGTGGTTGCTATCTCATGGGGTTATTATGATTCAATGGCTTATAAACATGTCACAACAGTGCCTGGAACATAATAAAAATAAAAGATATTGGCTGTCATCATTTGAGAGCCAAGAAATTGTGACTAATCTCCAGGGGACAACGTTTTATCTCCTTGGCACACTTTGTTATTTTATGAAAATCTTTGTTAACTTACACCACTTCCTGGTGTAAGGGATGGATCACTAGCCAAGGTCAAGGGCTATGTGTCCCCATCTTTTCTCCCTTCCTACTTCTCCTTGGGAAACCTCTGTCTGGGGCAGGAGCAGGCCCGAGGGAAGACCCCCAGAATTCCCCTGATCCCACCTGTCAGCGTCCCAGGCCTCAGTGGGAAGATACATTGGAGAGACAGCATGCTGTTCCCCCTTTTTAATTACTGCTTCCTTAATTGAGTCACAAGTGGTGTTTGTGTTGCCATCAAACCCATGAGGACCTCGTTGTTTATGTGAATGACTCTCAGTGGAGTGACAGCTTCGAAATGTGAGATGTTCTGTTTGTACCAATTTTAACAAAGTGGCTACAGATTTCCTTCTTAACGCGTGGCCTGGGAGCTAAAAAAAAAAAAAAAAGTGTGTGTGTGTGGGGGGAGTGTTGGCATTTCCCTTACAAAGAATGACATGAAACATAGAATGGAACCCTAGTGTCACAAGACCCTGGATCCCTGGGACATTGGAGCCACCGAAAGTCTCCTATTTGCTGCTCTGAAGTTCCTAGAGATGATGAACCTTGTATCTTATGAGGCAGCTCATTCCCTGAGGGAATCACTGGCTATTGGGAAAATCTTTGACACACCACTGATGCTGGCTGAGACCTCTGGAGAGGCAGCTGGAATGGGAGCCGGTGGGAATGACCTTGACACATTGAGACTTCAGGCTGTCTTCCTTTCTCTCAAGTTAAGTCAGCAGCTATGCAGAGACTTACTGTGGGCCAGGGCTTGTGCTGGCTTCTATAGAGAGGACAAGACGAGGTTCCAATAGGGCTTTGTCCTTGAGCAATTTGCACCCAAGCTGGCAAAGGCCACCTGCATAGAACAACGGGGAATCACTTGAGAGAATTAAGAGCCAAGTCATACTCCACAGCAACCAGAAAAGGATGCAGTCAAGGAAGGCTTCCTGAAAGAAGAGTGTTCACATGAGCTGGGCCTTGAGTGATAAACATGATGTGGCAGGATGGGAGGGGGAGTAACAGAAGAACCAGCAAAATCTCCTGCTCTCTGTGGGGTCAAATTCAGCCCCAGCTCAGCCACCCTTCCTTCATGAACCTCCCTAGCACCCTGGCCAGGCATGAGCCCAGGAAGACACTGTCTGGGGAGCTTCCCAGTTAGTTATTTATTTTTTCAGTTTATGAAAAGATAATTCAGAAGACATTATTTCAATCAGACCCCTACGCAGTTTAGGAATGCTAATGCTTCCTCTATTTAAAAGGTGTGGAATAATTAGGATGCTGATGAAGACTGAGCCAAACCATTACCCAGCGCTGGATGCTTTTCCCGTCCCCTCTGTATCCCCGAGTGACAAATTAACACATAACAGAACAACGGCTGCTAACACTTAGGGCATATTTAGCTCAGACTAGAAGCTGGGTTTTTTTTAAGAACAGGAAGGTTTTCCTGGCTCAAACTTGGAATGAGATTTGGGATCACAGAAAGGAGCTGGAAGAGTGTGAGCAGCATGTGGAAGGGTCAGGCGGGAGGCCCCGAGGGGCAGGGCAGCAGGGACCCGGCCCTGGTTTCAGGGAAGAGGTTGGAGGGTTAATCCTGTGGACTCACAGTGTGACCTTGGGGTGCCACAGCCTCCTATTTGGGAACAGTGAAAGAATGAGCCTCACTGGAGGGATAAAGAAAGGAGGAACTTGAAAGAACCCCGAAATAATAATAATTAACCTCTGCCGAACACTAATTAGGAGCCAGTCACTATAACCCTCACAGCTATTCCCCTGAGGTTGCTACTATTAATATCCCCATTTTAAAGATGAAGAAATTGAGGCATAGAGCAGATAAATGGCCTGATATGTTGCAGAATAAAAATTTGAACTCAGATGTAATGCTGCCTGCTGGTGTAGGAGCCAGAACTGTGAAGTCACAGGGATCATCTGGAGACAGAAAGTGCGGGCTCAGCCTATGAAGGATCTTAAAACACAGTCATCATGGGTTGAATTGTGTCCCCTCAAAAGATGTTAAAGTCCTGTCCCCCACCCAGTACCTGTGAATGCGGCCTTGTTTGGAAATAGGGTCTTTGAAGATGATCGAGCTAGGATGAGGTCATTAGGGTGGCCCCAAACCACTATGACCGCCTCCTGATGGAAAGGGGGAACCTTGGATGACACAGAGACAGACAACAGGGAGAAGGCGATGTGAAAGCACAAGGGGAAAGCCATGTGCCAGCTGAGGGGCTGGGCTACCAGAAGGTAGGAGCAAGAAGTGGAACAGATGGTCCGTGTGAGGCAATACTTGTCTGTGGTTTAAGCCATCCAGCTTATGGGAGCTTTGTTACAGCAGCTCCAGGAAACTAATGCAGCAGAGAAAGGAGATGGGTGTCCGAGGCTTAGGCAATAGGGAGCTATCACAGATTTCTGAGTGGGGCATCACATGCAGTTGGTATTTTAAAAAGATCACTCTACTGGTATGTATATCTGGGACCCTGGAGGGCAGGAGAGCTACTATGAACATGTGTGAGATTGTCTGACAACTGGCTGGGAGTTGTGTGGGGCTGGGTAAGGGGCAGGGCAGGAACCATGGAATTGCCAACAGAAAAGGGACAGTCCCCCCTATTTAGGGCTGCAATGATAATGACATTAAATAACTTTATTCACTAAATCAACTGGCTCTTTCATCGCTTCTTACCCAGGGGAGACTGAAATGCTCTCAGTTAATATCTAAAAAGTAAAAAAAAAAAAAACCAGAATTCAGGGATCAAACAACTTTTTTGATGAGGGAAATGTTATTTCTACCCAGCCAAGACATCAAAGCCTGAGAATGGTGCTTTTTAGGTAATAATAAAGGGGATTCTAAATAATTTTCAACTATTTCTCTGCTTTTCCCAGGGATCACAGCCACCTCTCCTAGACGAAGAACACCAGTGATGTCCCCAGCCAGCCTCCTCCCCAGGAGGACATGTGGGGTCTCCTAGGAACTCAGCACTTGTGTAAATACAGCTTAAATTTCTCTTTGCATGTAGCAGCCCAAGCATTAAAATTCATTGTTCTAGGCATCACGTGCATTTCTGTAGATTAAACTGGCTAAAAGCCAGGCAGACAATTCAGCTATGTTTTGACAATTCTATTCACACAGATGGCCCTTGAATCAGGAGATACATCTACATTTTGGCAAAGTCACCCATCAAGAGGGGTTTCTGAAAGGAAAATTCCACTTACTTATGTATCCTATTATTTCTATGTAGATTTTTTTTTTCAAATCTACTTGTAATAGTTAGCTTCTGCTACGTAACAAAGCAATCCCAAAACCTAGTGGCTGAAAACAGCAATCATTTTGTTATGCTTAAAAATCTGTGGTCAGCCAAGCAATTCAACAGTCAGCTGGTGGGTTGGCTGGAGGCCAGCAGGTCTGGGATGGCCTCACCACTTATTGGTTGGAATGAACAGAATTAACTAGCTGCTTGTCCTTCGCCATCCAGCAGGCTAGACCAGACTCTCTCACAAGGTCAGTTTCAGGATTCCTAAATGTACTTTTCAAGGCTCAGTTTGTGCCACATTTGCCAGTGTCTCATTGGCTAAAGCAATTCACCTGGTCACATCCAGAGCCCCTAGTGGAGAGATAGACTCCACCTCTAGATGGGAGGAGAGTTGATGTCACTCTGTGAATGAGAATGCTTAGGGGGCTGGGAGGAATTCTTGGTCAATTTCGCGACCATATTCCTCTTCCTTTACAAAAACAAATAAAGGAGCCTAGCATATTTTAATATACTTTGTGTCAGGCACTGTGCTGGGTCCTTTATAACACAAAGGGTGCCAAAAAATGTATACACATTTAAAGAAAGGAAAAAACTATGTTAAAATTGTACAATATATACCAATAACAAAAGATGCTACAAGTTACACTGGGCGCCTCTTATAATTGCAGAAGTCAAATGTGACTTGAGCATTCCAAATTTACTAAATTTTTTTCCTTTCTTAAATTGTGTAGACACTTGTTTGGCATCCTCTGTATATATCTCGTTTAATCAGAGAGGTTACGTAACTTCCCGAAGGTCACACAGCTACTTGTCACTGGAGCCAGGACTCCAGGACCCCAGTGACAGGGCTAAGTATCAGGACTAAGTAAATCTTCTGCTGTTTTTCACTATGCCTTCTTTTCTACCATTTGTGGAGTTGAATTTGTCATACCTGGCTTCCTAGAGCCCACTGTTAAGACTTTTCATTCTATTAGTGTCAGTGATTTTGTTCTGTTCTCCAACCTTCACTTGCCCACCTCCAGTGTTAGGGAAGTTGCTGGCTATTTTGATAGCCTAATTCACAGCTGAAAGCTCAATCTATTGCAAATTTCTTTTAAGTCAAAATGAGATTCTAAAAATCTTGAGTGGTAATGAAGGGAGTTGACAAGGCAAAGGTTTGTTTTGAGTGTTTTTTTCCTGCTCTGAAATCTAAAGTTTCTCGTTTTGAGTTGCCTGGTTTTGTGACCGTGGTTATCTTCGTTCTGCATCATTTGGAGACTGCAATTTGCCTTGAAAAAACCCAATGGAGAAACTGTTTGATTAGCTAGGTGAGTATTTTTTTTTTCTTAAAGAAAATGAATGTTTAAAAAGTCTTATTAAACAGGGGCCATGAAAATGCAACAGTAATTACTTGCCTGGAACTCTTAGGGCTTTGCATATGTGGGTGTCTCTGTAATGCACAGAGAGCACCCTTTCTGGGAAATCAGAGGCTATGCACAGGGGATGATGTTCATGGAATCATTCATTCATTTGTTCGTTCATCCGTCGTCAAACACCATAGAGTTTGCTAAATTCAAGACACCTTACTGGTTAAACTTGGGAGTATAACAAATTGCGCAAAGTGTTCACTCAAGACTTTCAGAGTCTGGAAGGGGATTAAAGCAGATGAACCTGACCTGAGGGGGGATCTGCCAGAGGACTGTTAAAGGTACAAAGTGCAGCAGGAGCTCTGAGGAGGGAATGCCCACAGTCAGAGGGATCAGTTCTGTGTCCTTTCTCCCCATCTGAAGGCAGAAAACAGGAACTCAGTGTCTTCTGCCTGTGCTCACTAACAAGTTGCATCAGAAATCATTAAATCTAACTCTGTAGAGATAGCCCGAATCCCTTGCAACAACAACAAAAAAAGCTCACAATATGAAATCTCAAGTCAAGGCTTTTCTTATGCAAATTCCAAAGTCAAAGGACTCAGAGATGAGCAGTTCTCCGCAGGAAGATGGAAGGAGCTGTTCTGGGTGGTGGAGAGGTCAGGAAAATCAGTAACAGAGCTGGGGCACTCCATGGGTTGCTTCAACTTCCTCCCTGCAGATGGTTTCAGATGTTCCCTCAATAAAAATTACCACTGGGCAAACACAAATAAACTTAACGGATTTAACTGACAGAGTTAAACAAGCAAAAGATAGGATTTCTCTTAATGAGAATAAACTACTTGCATATGAAAAAGATTTAAAACTGAGGATCCAATAACTCACCAGAAACTTGGAACAGATTCCCAGAATTGGGGGGCGGGGATCACCGGGCAGGGAAAACTCTGTCTGGAAGAGTTCTGGGGACAGCAGAAGGACAACACAAGGCAGACGGTTCTCCCATGGAACCCAGCCTCTGTGATGACTGTGGCAACCCAGCTGCTACCAGTAAAGGGTTAGAAGCAGGGAGTGACTGAATTTAGTCTGTATTTTTTAGGTCACTCTAGTTCCCTGCATGGGTAGTGGTAAGGAGACCAGTTAGAGGGGGCCATCAGGCTGACAGATGACATAGCACCAGGTTTAAGAGTCTGGGAAAACTTAAGCCCTTACCTTACCGTTTGGAAAATCCAATAATAATGCTGCCTTATCAGACTTGTGTACGAATTTTTTGATGTAATACTCATTTACTATGTATTCATTCAACAAATATTTCCCGAGAAACTCATATTATGGGCCAGGGACAGTTCCTGGCACTGGGAATAAAGTAGTGAAAAAGGTTGACATGGCTCTGCTCGCGAACCGTTAGGTTCTAATAAATCTTAAATTTTGATGGAATCTCTTAATTTTTTTGTTTGCAAGCAATAGAATCCCAACTTGCTGAAGGGGAAAAGGGGGTGATTATTTCCTATGGTTCAGAGCATAATGAGGTAGCCCATTGAAATGGAGGGATCAGAGCCACAGCATACAGAACTAGATCCTGGACCACCATGACTATCTCTCTGCAGCTGTCTCTCGTCTCTGCTTGTTCCCTGTTTGTCTCTGTCTTTACTGTGTGTTGGCTTCTTTCCCTCCGGCTATGGACAGGCCTTTCCCATCTGATAGGGACAGGCACAGTAGCACTTGGGAACACCAAGAAAGGGCTTCCTTCAGCCTCTACTCGGCAATTCCAGGTTCTTGAACTTCACTGTTGCCAGAAAGATGGAGAAATGTGACTGTCCAGACTTCAATCATGTTTGAGTCATGTGGCTTCACCAGAAACACCTGGAGGGAAGTGTTCCTTAATGGAAGGGAAGCAAGGAGCAGAAACCAGCAGATATCCCACCGTGAAAGGCACTGGCAGGTTTAATACAGTGAGCAAGAAGGAGCAGCTTAAAGTGGTGATGGCACTCAACAAGCCTCAGGAGAAACTGTCCGCCCCTTCATTTCTCACCTTTTTTGCTACTCTTGACTCTAAGACTATGCCCAGCAGATAAAAATTCTCAAAGCCAGGAAACTCTTTCCTAGGTTGATGTAAGAACTGTGAGCTTCCTTCCTTCCAATTTGGGTGAATTTCAAGAGTTTCAGTGGTGCCTGCAACCCCATCACACCCCAGAGTGGAAGCTCTCTACATTTCAAAGTCACTTGAGGATAAATGTATCAAGACAGTTATTTGGGGGGGGTCAAGTTAGGTTTCCTTCTTCCCCAAGCTGAGCTAATAGTCACTAGAGCAATGATACTCGATGTTCATAATCAGAGCCACCCACCCACCAGGCTAAGATCCTAACCATTTGCAGGTTAAAGAGAATTCTTGATAACCCAATGAAGGTCTTCATGGAAATGGGTGTAGCTGTGAGCAAAGGGAGCTCAGTCACAGCAATGAATCTCTGTGGTCTATTGTTCCTCTATCCTACAACTGGACCACAGTTTTGGACCCAGCTCCAAATATGACTTTGAGTGCTGTGGTGCGTTCTCTCTCTTTCCCACTTTCTCCCTCCCTCCTTCTCATTTCCCTTTTGCTTCATTCCTTTAAATCTGAGTATAATTGTGATGGATGTGTTACTCAGTTCAATGTAAGCATTTCACATTGTATATTGAAGCAGGACCCCGAACCCCATAAACGCATCAATGTACAGTTATGATTTAATAAAATTCAATTTGAAAAAAGTAAATATTATATATAAAAAAATTAATATTCACCCAGGCAATGCATAAAAACTAATGAAATCTAAATAAAGTGTGGAGGGTCATTATCAAAAAATAAAAATAAAATAAAAAATGTAAAGCAGAAAAGTTCAGAAAATGACCCCCCCAAAATCCCATGTACTCACTGTCTACAATCAATAGATGCAGCTACCTTGTTGGATTTACTTCATTTTTTTTTTTAAGTTCTTTGTTGCTGATAACATTGAAGGTCCTTTGTACTCCATCTCCTCCTGTCCCCTGCCTTCCTAACCAGAGGCCACCATTGTTATGAATTTAATGTGCATCTTTCTGGTTTACATTTACATATCTTAATACATCAATAGGCATCTGTGAACAAGGCAGAGAATTTGGGGTGAGTCTTTAAAATTTACTTAAATGTCACCGTGCTGTGTTTATTCTGCAAATTGCTTTTGTCATTCAATATTGTCTGCAAGATCAGCCCATGTTGCTGTCTCTCTCTCACATACAAACACTCACACACACACACACACAGAGTTAATTCTTTTTAAATGTCACATAACTTTCCATCCTATGATGATACACTCTGCTCTCTTATCAGTGGGCATTTGACTCATTCTCAATTCCTTACTACTGCAAACAACGCTTTGGCATTATCTTCTGGCATATGAGTCAAAAACTAGTCTAAAATTTATCAATTCTCCTTGGAGGAAGAGTCAAAGAATTCTGTGCTTTTTTGTATTACTATCGTTGCATTGTAGTAAGAGTCCTTTATACGTGATTCTACCAAACTTTACGGGACATGAGCTACTTTTTCACCCATGATTTCATAATTTTCACAAAATCCGAAAGTTGTAGATGAGATGGGTTTTCTTTACCTGTTTTGCTGTTGGGAAAAGTGAGGCCCAGAGTCAGAAGGGACTTATCTCAGAAACAGGGACGTAGCTTTCTTTGGAGAATCCACTTCCTAATCTCAGATTTGTCTCTTTAATCAGCCAGGTTACCTACAGTGAGCTGCCACCCTCTGAGTTTTTTTTCTGTGTCATCCCCAGATGGGGCCTTTAGTAGTGACCTGATGATATTCACACGGTCACCTCAGGATTAAGTAAAATGATGACTACAGCACATAAACATAAGGCAGAAATCGAGTACTGGCAGCTGTGGCTGAGTCTGGTCCACAGATGTTTTGTTAGGCTCAGCCAATGTTTTCAAAGAATTGAGCCAATATTTAATAATTGAGACATTTTACATTTTTAAAAAAATGCAGATTTCTGGCTTCTCTTGAAAAAAAAAAAAAACAAGGGATCTGACAATCACAGATCTAAATTTTCACATGGCAACAATTAGCTATACTGACTAGCAACCATGCCTTTAGACAAGGCCAATGCTCTGCAATATGCCCTAGTCCTCACCACTCCCTATTGTCCCTGACACTGAGGTCATGGCACAGTCACCACCTATCTCTGTGCTTGCACTGATGTTTTTGCTATTGTGGAGAAATACTTTCCTATGTTCATTTCTCTTCCCAAATGGAAAATCAAATAGATTTAAGGGAGTCACACAATTTTTCTTACTCCCAGCTCACTTCTTTTCTCAGTCCCTCTAGGCATTTCAGTTTATGAGTATTGTTGCAGGGGATTATTATTTTTATTAGATCATTATTTCCCAGTCAAGAGAACAATAGGCAGGCACGGTTCTGGAAATAACAATAGCAAGCCGTTTCACAACACTGGCTCTGTGTTAGCTACTGGGTTAAGCCCCCTGCATGTGACAATCTACAGAATTTTCCAAACAACCCTATGAAGAAGGTGCTATTACTATCCTTATTTTATAAAAAAGAAACTAAGGTATGGAGAGGTTAAGTAACTTAGCCAAGATTAGCATTGAAAGGCCTTGAACCCAGACAGCCTAATTCTATAGTCCAGGATCTCAAGCCCTATGCTCTACTGAGATTGCAGGTGTGTGTGTGTGTGTGTCCACAGACCAGCATGCTGTGTTTGTAAGCCACAATGCTGTGGTTTGTAAGGATAGGCTTACAGGATGACTGACCAGAAAAAACAAAGGACTGAACTCTGCCCTGGAAGGCAGAATGGCTGGACCTTGGTCATTTTCCTCTTGGTTGAACTTAGTTTTCCATCTTGAAAATCAGGTGAACAGGGGTGGACCAAATGATCTCTAAACTGCCTGCCAGCACCACTGTTCTACAGTCCTCTCCCAGGCAGCCTCTGGCAGCAAGGGGGCTGGGGCCTTGGTCCCACAGACAAGACGATCTGAATTTAACCAACAACCTGAACGGGCAGAATTTTCCCTCAAGTTTCCGGGTAAGAGCCCAGCCCAACCAACACCTTATGAGATCTTGAGCAGAAGACCCAGCCAAGTGCGGGTCCTTCTTTAAAGCCTCTACGTTTGCAGTAATTTGTTATAGCAGCAATAGAAAATAAACACAGACTTCTTGTGGCAGGTTGAGTCCCATGACAGAAAATGGCAGCATGTGGTTTCTTGAGGTTCTGAGTTGGGTGAAGAAGTGGGTTTGGGAAAGGACAGCACGTGCTGGCTTACTGGGGTGCAGTTCCTGAGCATCAGACCTCAGAGCATTGGTCAGATTTGGACGTGGTAGAGGCGGAGCTCCCTCTGGGCTGGGGATGAGGGGATCTTCACTGGTCCCCACAAAGTACTCATGCTAGTGCCGAGAAGAGCGTTTGGGGCTTGTAAAGACCATGCTGAGAAGAGGCGGGGAATGTCAGGGAGAGCGATCTTTACATTCTGGGAGCATCCCAGGTTCATGAGCATCGCAGAGAATCAATACCCCTCTTCAATGAAAACGATAAACGGTTATACTAGTATTTCACATTTTCATCCTACGACATATTTCCTGTGCTTCTGTAAAGCTATAGAATCCAAATTGAGAATGTAAATGGCCAGGGAAAAAAAGGAGTTGTTTGTAGGATGAAATTCTTCCTTCATAATCACAAAATTGTCATAAATTAAGCTCCTCTGTCGATTTTGCCCTTGTTGCGGTTTTACCCCACAAGTCTAGGTGGAAAGGGCTTTGAAGGCAGAGCAGGGTTCTGGACCTCTGTGCTGATTCAGTTCTGTCCAACATTTATTACATACCTACTGTGCGCTGTGCACTATCCAAGTAAAGACATAGCGCGTAGTAGTCACAGGGGAGCTGAGTTTTCGTGGCTGAACAGGAGATAGTTCCCTCTCTGACTTCATCTCCTCGTGAGCAGTATGGACTGAAGTGGTGTTTTGCTTGTGTTTAAAGAAAGGAGTAGGGTGCTGGCCCCTTATCCCGGAGGTGGTGGGTTCAAACCTGACCCCAGCCAAAAACTGCAAAAAAAAAAAAAAAACATAAAATAAAAAATAAAGTAGATCAGCAGTGCTGGGACACACACTGTCCTTCCCGGCGCTTGTGCCTTTATTTGCCCTGTGCCACTCCTCCGCATACATTTCCTCTATTCCTGCCTTCAGCTCTGGCTGAAATCTGATCTGTTAGAAGTTGACAATTTCTAGTTTTAAAAAATCCTAACATAACACATCCCCTTGGACTCTGCAATTTGCCTTCTGGGAATTGATTCTTTCGAAATAACTATGAATGTGCACACTGATGCCTGTTTAAAGTTACTCATCCCAGGGTGGGAAACACTTGGGTATTCACCAATAGAAGATTAGTTACACAAATTATCATATATCCAAACATAGAATATCTATGCAAAATAATGTAGGTGCATGTTTATTGTTTTGGAAAGAAAATCAACTTATGATGCTGGAAGGAATCCCTAGTTTATGGAATCATATAATAATACCACAGTTTTGTAAAATAGTCTATACAGAGAGCAAGTCTAGATTTGTGTATTCCTAATTATTAACAGTTTTTTCTCTTTAGTTGTTATTTTCTAAATTGAAACAGCGAAATTGGATTGTTTTAAAATTATAATCACTGAAAGAGCTAGATTTGAAAACTCCTCTCCAACCTTTAATGCTCACCCAGAGGCATTTCAATGACATTCACCCCCAGGAAGCTCTCCCTGCTGCCTTCACTGTGACTTCCCTGGCACCAGCCTCATATGGTATTCATGGGTCTCTATTTTGGCAATGAGCATGTATTTGCCCTGTATTTGGTTTTATCCTTTTCCTTTGAAAGACTTCAGTATCCTTTAGGATGGGGTCTATGTCTCATCCTGTTGGAAGAAGACAAGCATGGCCTTGGTATGTCACACATGTTAACAGGTATTAGTGAAACTGTTGATTGGAGTCATGGAAATATCTGTTCCTATATCACACAGAGTCCTGGGGCTGTTCCAATTCACTTTGTCCTGACCCTGAACTGTGATCAAGGACCAGGCACTCTGCATGAGAAAATAGCATCTTATTTCTCTGTCCTGACATCATCAATTTGAGCCAAAGAGCTGATTTACAGGCCCCTTTCCTGGAAACCAGCAAGACTAGTGCAGGATTACTGTTTCTCCAACAAATTGAAACAGTGTGAGTGGTCAAAAAGAAAACAACAACAAAAAACACTCACATGCTTGTGTGATTCTTTACTATTTATTAAATTCCTACTTTATCCTTTAAGATTTAAATGAACTTTAGTTCAAACCACACCTGAGAAATGTGTGGTAGAGGGTAGGATCGCCTACCATCATTAGCATCTCCTCTGTGGCAGCAAATACATGCCACCCTGTGTAACTTGGGAAGGACCAGGTGACCTTCTTTGACCTATTAGGCACAATTAGAAATTTCATTACTAGGGTGGAGCCTGTGGTTCAGTGGATAGAGTGCTGGCCCCATATACTGAGGGTGGAGGGTTCAAACCCAGCCCCGGCCCAACTGCAACAAAAAAATAGCCAGATGTTGTGGCAGGCAGCTATAGTCCCAGCTACTTGGGAGCCTGACGCAAGAGAATGGCCTAAGCCCAGGAGTTGGAAGTTGCTGTGAGCTGTGTGATGCCACAGCACTCTACTGAGGGTGATAGTGTGAGACACTATCTCTGAAAAAAAAAAAGAAAAGAAAAGAAATTCCATTACTGAGCAGAAGCTTTAAAAGTCAATATATGGTTCATTATTTCCCCTTTTTCCTGTGTCTTGCTGGTCAGCCACATCCCCCATAGGAGCTGCTCCATCAGCCTGAATCCCCAAGTGGAGATATTCTAGCTAGATGAAGAATGTCAGACAAAGAAGCATTTGTGCCTGGGCTCAGGTTGTGGGTGGGGTTCCTTTGTTACCACAACATTCATGTCCTTATCCTGACTAATAATCCAGCGCTCCCAATACCTTCAGGGATTTTCAGAGGCTCCCTCCTCTGGTTTTGTATTTTGCCCTTTATCTAATTAAGTCTTATCTTGAGTGACAAAAAGCTCCATTTTCTTGATGACACCCAAAACGCCTACACAGGTTACTTATGTATTTAGAAGACTTTTGAAATTTTTGCTTTTTAATATTTTTCTCAAACAGGATCTCAGGATATAGACAGGAGACTTTGACTTATGACTTGGGTGTGAAGGAGGTTATTCACATTGTAGCATCACAAAGATCTTCCTACTGAAAACTGATATTTCTGGTCATCTGAAATTTTTGGCCACTTTGACACTAGAATTTTTTCATGGGTCACTGTTACCTATAGTTTCCAGCCTTTTGTCCAGATGCTTGGGTTCCCCTCTTCTTCTCTCTTTCTCCTTCTCATTTTCTCTCCTTCTCTGCTCTCTGTTACCTCAAGATTCTTTTTTTTTTTTTTTTGAGACAGAGCCTCAAGCTGTCACCCTGGATAGAGTGCTGTGGCATCACAGCTCACAACAACCTCCAATTCCTGGGCTCCAGCGAGTCTCCTGCCTCCGCCTCCCAAGTAGCTGGGACTACAGACGCTCACCACAACGCCCAGCCATTTTTTGGTTGCAGCCATCTTTGTTTTTTGGCAGCCCAGGCTGGATTTGAACCCGCCAACTCAGGTGTACGTGGCTGGCGCCTTAGCCCGTTGAGCCACAGGTACCTCAAGATTCTTATTCACTTCTTACCCAGAATGTTTAGCTTTTCAAGGTCTCCTCCCAGCTAATGCTGTCATAGCTGCAACTTCTCCCTTGCAGTGTTTCAATGAATTTTTCAAAATAGAGACTGTTCCTTTCCTGAGATGAACTCCAGATCCCACTATTAAAATTATTTTTTCCCAGCACACACATAGAGATAAATAGAATGACCCTTATCCTCAAGGTACTACAGGTCTAGAAGTGATACACACTTTCCAAGACCCAATTATAATTTATCCACAGCTGAGAATATCTCTAAGGTATTGAGCCAGAAGCTTCTCCTCCATGAAGAAACATCTCTAAGCAGGTTCTGGCTTAGAATACCCCATATTTCTCTTGACTCTGAGTACCTAGAATTTTCACTTCTCTCACAATATTAAAGATACCTAATAGTCAAACACAGTTTTAAATAATCTTATTTTCAAAATTAAAGGAAGTCCTTAAACTGAGTTTGCAGGGCCAGGCAAAAGTACAAATACAGATAGCACCGTGAATGTGGGAGAGGGGAGTTGCCTTCCTTATGCTTCAGAGTTTATCAATGAAGAGGAAGGCAAAGGATGGTGGGATTTCTGATAGAAGAAAAGCCACAGATGAGAGGTCCCCAGACTAAGTGCATCTTTAGGGAAGACAATAGACTCAATTAAGAGCTAGAATTGTAAACGAATGCAAATCTCCCAAACAAAACATAATTGAGCAGAGAGATGAGACCTGATCCCATAAATAACCCACCATAATTAGAACTTATCAACAGTTCCTATTAAAGAAACATCAGGCAGTCAAGTACTAGAAACCTGGGAAAATTGAGTTCTTAATTAAACCCTCACCAGAACTAGTGGTACCCATATCCTCCACATCCCATTTCCCCAAGTCTCGAGTGTAGATACCCCAGGAAATGGCTTTGTTCCATATAATCACATAAAAGGAATTTGTCCCCTGCTCAATCTTCGCAAGGATGATACAGGGGGACTGGGTTTTAATTCTTCAAACACTACCTTCAGAGAAAGCTGGCTGAATTTCAGCACTCCCACAGAGAAGCCACACCCACAGTCCTCTTCTAAAGAAATGTTTATCTTTTCTTAATTCTACCCCTCTGCTCAACACCTGCCTTGGTTCCCTAATGCCTCCAGAATATAGTCCAACCTGAACTTGGGCTTCCAGGAGGAATTCAATCTCAACTCTCTCTTCTCCATTCTCTAAGGAGGGTGCATTTTTTGTTGGCTCCCCTTTTTTGCTGAACCAGCCTCCCAGCCTGGGAATGTCCTTTCTCTTATCTTCTGATCACCAAAATCTCACTAGAATCCCACTACTTCACCAGAAATGTTCTTCTCAAGGTCACCGGCTATGTTGACTCTTCAGCCCTTCTCAGGAGTGTTTGATCTGTGTGTCTGTCTCCCTTTCTAGGGAAAGACTCTGCCCCTAATTTCTGTGACTCCATACTCTGTTGGTTTTCCTCCTAATTCTCTGACCACCTCTCCTCAGTCTCTTTTTCAAGTCTTTTTCCCCTGACCCCATCTAAAGCTGTGACTTCTCTGGTATCTTACCTTCTCACTGCCCCAGTGATCTCCTCCACGCCCCATCTCTATGCTAATGAATCCCAGTCTTACCTCTAGCCCTGATCTCTCTCTGCAGCTCTTGACCCATATACCCAACTGTCTAATGATGTTGCCAACTGGACATTCCATCGCATGTCAAACTCAGTAAACTCAGAATCTTCTAGAACTACCTCCCTGTCCCTCCATCCCCTCTACCACAGTTGGTCTGCCTCCTGCTTGCTCTAGCTCAGTGAACACCCTCCATTTCATTCCATGACTCAAACTCAAAGCCTGGACATCTTTCCTCCTGCTTCCTTCATCCCATCTCTTGGGTCAGCAAACTTTTTCCTAAAGGACCAGATAGTACATATTTTAGGTTTTGAGAGCCACGTGGTTTCTGTCACTACCCAACATCATGTCCTCTTTCTCCTGTTTTAAACACCAGTGCTGCTCTGCTAGGGCACAGTGGCTGTGTGATATGATTTCTCAGCAAGTCAACAGAGGCCCATAAGTCATTTTCATTTTCATTTTATTTTTCAAAGAAATAGATGACAGATGGATTGGATGTGGTGCAAAATTCAAAAGATAAAAAAAACACCTGAAAACCTTGCCCCCAGACACTCAGCCCCCTTGATGAAAGGATGCACTATTACTAGCTCCAAGTATATCTTTCCAGAAATAATTCATGCACACACAAGCATATACAAATGCCAGCATATTATATGCAATATTTGAAAACTCACTGCCAATGTATTTCTCTTCTTTAAACCTCACTATCTATATTGCAATCTCATGTGAACATTCTACCTTCTTATTATTATTAAAATTTAGGATTTTTGGGATAAAGTAGCTAGGGGCGGAGCAAGATGGTGGACAAGTAACAGCTTCCTTGCGGCTGGGCACAGTGAGACTGGGGAGAGAGGACTTCAGGCATCTCTGCCAGGCGGGATCTGCCCAGAAACTTCCCTTTGGGGACACAGGGAGACAGCGTGAGGCTTCTGGACACCCTGAGAAAGGCTAAAGCAGCAGAGATTGGGCAAGTGGTTGCGTCTGTTCACTCGGTCTGATCCTGTCGGCGGCTGTGGGTGGGGCAGCAGTGGGACTGCAGGCTGGAAGGGCCTTGCCTGTAAGCCGTTTGGGTTTCTTTTGGACTTGGCACTTGGTTGAACTGCCTTGGGAGAACCTGGGCAGGAGTGTGG
>CAUYON010025392.1:0-21044 GCA_963573935.1 Arctocebus calabarensis | reverse complement strand
TTTTCAATTTCATTGATCTCTGATTTAATTTTGGATATTTCTTTTCTTCTGCTGGGTTTAGACTTAGATTGTTCTTCTTTTTCCAGTTCTATAAGATGGCTTGTGAGTTTATTGATGTGCTCTCTTTCTGTTTTTTGAATGTAGGCATCTAAAGCAATAAATTTTCCTCTCAGGACTGATTTTGCAATATCCCACAGGTTTTGGTAGCTTGTGTGTTCATTGTTGTTATGCTCAAGAAAGTTAATGATTTCCTATTTTATTTCTTCCTGCTCCCAACTGTCATTCAACAGAAGGTTGTTTAATTTCCATGCCTTTGTGTGGGGGTGAACATTTTTGTTGGAGTTGAGTTCCACCTTTAGTGCCTTGTGGTCTGAGAAGATACAAGGGAAAATTTCAATTCTTTCAATTCTTGAGGTTGAGGTTTGTTTTGTGTCCTAGGATATGATCAATTTTGGAGAATGTTCCATGGGGTGATGAGAAGAATGTATATTCTTTATCTTTGGGATGGAGTGTTCTATATATGTCTATCAAGCACAGTTGTACTGGGGTCTCATTTAAGTCCCTTATATCTTTGTTTAATTTCTGTTTAGAGGATCTGTCCAGCTCTGTAAGAGGAGTGTTGAAGTCCCCTGTTATTATGGTGTTATAGGATATCATATTGCTCAGACTGAGCTAGGTCTATTTCAAGAATCTGGGAGCATTTAAGTTGGGTGTATAAATATTTAGAATTGAAATGTCTTCTTGTCGTATTTTTCCCTTGACCAATGTAAAGTGACCATCTTTGTCTTTTTTTGACTTTAGTTGCTTTAAATCCACATGTATCTGAAAATAAGATTGCAACTCCTCTTTTCTTCTGAATTCTATTTCCTGGAAAAATTGTCTTCCAACCCTTAACTTGGAGTTTTAATTTGTCTTTAGAAGCTAGGTGTGTTTCCTGCAGACAGGAAATGGATGGCTTGTGTTTTTTAATCCAGTCAGCCATCAGCCAATCTATGCCTCTTCAGTGCGGATTTCAAACCATTAACATTTATTGAGACAATTGATAAGTGTAGTAGTGTTCTATTCATTTTATTTTGTGAGAGTCCATTGCTTAGTTGTATCTTTTGTATCATTGTGGAAGTTAGGTCTTGTCCTTTAATTTCTGAGTTCTTACTTTGCTGTTGGTCCATTGTGATGGTCAGTGTGTAGAACAGGTTGAAGTATTTCCTGTAGAGCTGGTCTTGTTGTGGCGAATTTCCTTGATGTTTGTGTGTCAGTAAATGATTTGATTTCTCTGTCAATTTTAAAGCTTAGCTTAGCAGGATATAGAATGTTGGGCTGAAAATTGTTCTGTTTAAGTAGATTAAAGGCAGATGATCATTGTCTTCTTGCTCAAAAAGTTTCATTAGAGAAGTCTGCAGTCACCCTGATGGTTTTGCCCCTGTAGGTCAACTGGCACTTACTCCTGGCAGCTTGTAGAATCTTTTCTTTTGTCTTGAATTTGGACAGGTTCATCACAATGTGTCTTGGAGAAGCTCTGTTAGAATTCAGGTGACCTGGGGTCTGATATCCCTCTGAAAGGAGTGTGTCAGAAGGTGATATTTGGGAAATTTTCATTTATAATATTCTCTAATATAGCTTCCATTCCCCTGGGGCATTCTTCTTTCCCTTCTGGGATACCTATAACTTGTATGTTTGAATGCTTCATAAAGTCCCATAATTCTGTCAGTGAATGTTCTGCTTTCTCTCTTTTCTTTACTGCCTCTTTAACTATCTGAGTTATCTCAAGAGCTTTGTTCTCTACCTCTAAGATTCTTTCTTCTGCATGGTCTAATCTGTTGTTGATACTTTCTATTGCATCTTTAAGTTCCCCAATTGACTGCTTCAGTTCCTTCAGCTCTGCTATATCCTTTCTATATTCTTCATATTGTCTATCTGTTATTTGATTCTGTTTTCGGATTTCCTTTCAGTTATTTTCCATTTTATCAGCAGTTTCCTTCATTGTTTCCATCATGTCCTTCATTGTTTTCATCATCTGTATTCTAAAGTCCCTTTTTGTCATTTCTTACATTTCTTTGTAGGTGGAATCCTCCGCAGTAGCTACCACTTACCCAGTGTGCCAAAACCGGTCTCACTCTATGCCCCTGATGGTCACAGCTGTAATGTATCTCAGTCCCCACCTTTAGGCTGCTCAGTAACTAGATTACTCACCCAAAGTCTCCTGCCCAATCCTTGTTCCATGACAGTGTGCAGCTTGCTGGGGAAGTTCTCCCACAATGGCTCTGCACAGCCCACAGCCGAACACTATTAGCTCCGCCTGGGTCACTGGCTCAGTCTGGGGCCCTAGACAATGCTTAAAGTCCTCCGCACTTTTGCCCAAGTTCTCCCAAGATAGTTCAACTGAGTGTCAAGTTCAAAACAAAACAAAACAGCTCACAGGTAAGGCCTTTCCAGTTTGCAATCTCACTGCTGCTGTACTTGCAGCTGACGGCGAGATTAGATCGAATGAACACAGGCAACCACTTGCCAGTTCTCCATTGCTTTTGTCCTTCTCATGGGGTCCAGAAGTCTCTTGCTAACACCTGTGTCCCCAAAGGGATGTTTCTGGTCAGATCCCACCAGCCAGAGATGCCTGGAGTCTTCTCTCCCCAGTCTTACCTCACCCAGTTGCAAAGAAGCTATTATTTGGCTGCCATCTTGCTCCTCCCTTAACTGTAATTTCTTGAATATCAGAATTGAAAAGAGAACATTAGGGTGGCACCTGTGGCTCAGTGGGTAGGGTGCTGGCCCCATATACCAAGGGTGGTGGGTTTGAGCCTGGCCCTGGCCAAACTGCAACAGAAAATAGCTGGGCTTTGTGGCTGATGCCTATAGTCCTAGCTACTTGGGAGGCTAAGGCAAGAGAATCGCCTAAGTCCAGGAGTTGGAGATTGCTGTGAGCTGTGATGTTACGGCACTCTACCAAGGCTGACAAAGTAAGACTCTGACTATAAATAAATAAATAAGAACATCAAACATAAATATTCTTTAATAAGTTTAAGAACATAAAGAACAAATAAAACAATTAAGGACATAAAGAATTTATGCCACTATATTTGAAATGTTAGATAATATTGATAAATGCTTAGCAATAAATTATTCAACAAAACTAATTCTAGAATCATTTTATTTAAAAAGCAATAGTCCTATATTTAATAGTCTTTAAATTAATAATATTTAATTTAATAGTCATTAAAATTTACAAAAAAACTTGCACAAATAAAATTCAAGGTATAGTTTACATCATTTCAATCTAAGACAAATTCCTCAGGAGAAGTGGAAAAACAGGAAATATTTACTGACTTAATTGATGTAGCTAGGTTAATTTTGATAACAAAACCTAAATATAAGAAGGAAACAACAGGCCATTTTCATCAATGAATATAGGTAGAAAAGTTTTAAACAAAACTTTTGTTTTGTATTTCTAGAAAAACCATCTAGAAATATATAAATGAAAATAATACAGGATAATTATTTGCATCAATAATGAAATTGGGACTAAGTATTAGAAAGATTTATCAGAGCATTTCACCACAATACCAGATTAATGGAAGGTATGTCATCTCAGAAAGGCACTAAATGTCTTTGATAAAATTCGTCAGTAATAAAAATGAGCCAATAATATAAAAAACTTCCTTAATTCAGTAAAGTTTAACTTAAGTACCTTAAAGTAAAATTATACTTTTTAATGGTGAGATGCTAACGACTGTCTCTCTGAGATCAGAAATAATACAAAGGTACCCACAATTATCATTTTTATTCAACTCTGTTCATGGTTTAAGTATAATATATTTCAACATTAAGAAATAAAAGATAAAATGGTAAGAAATTAAACTTATTGTTTACAGAGGAATAATTAGGTATATAGAAAATACAAAGAATCTGCAGATAAACTACTAGTGTTAATACATTTATAAAAATAAGTAAAATTTAGTGTACTAGCAACAGTAAGAAAATAGAAAAAATATAGTGTGATGAAAATCTTTAGAAGAAAATATGAATAAGATCTCTAAACAGAAAATTATAAAACTTTAATCTTAGATGTTAAAAAAGGTCTAAGTAAATAGATAATATGTTCACGGGTTATAAGACTGATGGATTTTACTTTGATTCTGAAAATCACAGCTTTTTAAAAATTGAAACTTACAATCTAGTTTTAAAGTTCATAGCAATGGCAACTTATCAAATACAGTCAAACACTCTTTTTTTTTGAGACAGAGCCTCAAGCTATAGCCTTGGTAGAGTGCTATGGAATCACAGCTCACAGCAACCTCCAACTCCTGGGCTTAAGTGATTCTCTTGCCTCAGCCTCCCAAGTAACTGGGACTACAGGTGCCTGCCACAATGCCCAGCTACTTTTTGGTTGTAGTTGTCGTCTTTGTTTGGCAAACCTGGGCTGGATTTGAACCCTCCAGCTCTGGCGTGTGTGGCTGGCGCCTTAGCCACTTGAGCTATAGCCGCTGAGCCCAGTCAAACACTCTTAAACAGAAAAATGCAGAAGGAATTAGGGTATCATACACAAAGATGAAGTATCAATTGATAATCAAGAGAATGCAATATTGGCATAAGAATATACAAATAAATCTAAGAACAAAAGTGTAGAGTCTGAGGACCAAAATACATGTATATAGACTCCCAATTTATGAAGAACAGAGTGTAGAGAGGTGGCTAAGGAAAGACGATTAAAAAACATGACTAGAATACTTGAATATGTTTGAATAGACATCCTGTCAAATGGTTTATTCTATTCAGAAAAAAATTATTGCCAAGTAGTTTAAGAACCTAAAGGTAAAAAGCATAATTGCAAAACTTTCATAAGGGAATTAAGGAAAATATCTTCATGACTTTGCTGTAAGAAAGACTTATTACAGAAAACATAAAAATCAATAACCATAAGGGAAAAAAATTACTCCTTAGCCTGTAATGTTAATAGTGTTGAGGATGAAAACCTGCTCCAGGCATCTAAAAGGGGCCAGAAACATCCTTGATTAGGTCCCATTTCTATCCTCTGCAAGTTAAGTAGCATAGCAGTTACAATAAAAATATTTAGTGGAAAGAACTTTCACTGGAGCTTTCTGAGAATCACAGATACATCTTTTACTTGTTCTCTGCTACATCGACACAGTCCTGGAGATTCCCATAGCTAATTTTGGTCATATTCCCCAACAAGTTTCCTGCAATCGGAAGATGAGCAATCTCTGTGAAACACTATTTAATTTCTAGAGATAATTTTGCTTCTGAGAGGCAGTGTCTTTAATGAATTGTTTCTGCCGAAATGTTGAGCAGGGTCAATTTATTTTAGAATCCCCTCTCTCGTCAAGGTTTTGTATTCCTCGGTTTTACTGGACAAAAGTCCTAAAGAGGACTTTTAGCAACTGTGAGATATCCACATTGGTAATCAAATACTTTTTGGTAAGCAAAATTGAGGCAGAGAGCAGTGTTTTTCAAAGCTTAGACTGCAGTTGCGATTTTGTTCTCTGAATTAGGAGCTCCGGGAGATCATTAGAAGGATACACTGATGGTCACACGGAGTCAAAATCTCTGGCTGCGGGGTCAGAGAATCCATAGATCCCCCCTAGGGTGATTATGATAAACATTATTTTTAATCAAATCATAGGCAATTCTTCTGTATTATCCACTTGAAATTTCTCAAATCATCCTGCAAAGCCTTCCTCTTAACAACGTTCAAGAGATACATATAAAATGTTACATAAGCTGCCATTTCAGTCATTCTATATCATTGAGGTAGAAGCAAAGGGCAGAGTTGAGAATAGTCTAGAACCACTGTTTCCACATTTCCCTCTGATTTTCTGAATTATACTTATAATGAGTTCAGCTGTGAGAAGGAAAGCCAATGATATACTGAGGGCTCCTAAGTGCTTTCCAGAATGATAAACCAGCTGAGGGGGTCAGAGGTTTATAAACACCCGTGGAGGCCCATTTCCCCCATTGCCTGTTTCCCGTGATACCTTGCCCATCTGAAGCAATGAATATCTTTGGCCTGTTAGGGGGGCTCCTCCTGCTTTTTGGGTTTGCTCATGCTCAGCGTCCAGGTAAGAAGAAGAGGAAGTTCAAGAGGGTGGTGTTTCAATTAATGGGATGCTTTGTTAACATACTTTTTACTTTGGGGGGTTATAATCTGATGATTATCTGCTCATGTCTAATTGCTGTTGGGTTTCACTTAGTTTAACTATGCATCTGCACCATGGTATTTCCTTTTGAACCCTTAATTAGACAACTTAAGGATGCTATTTTATTTTTCTTGCAAACATTCCAGCATTCTTATTTTCTTTGTGTTGGACATGCCTGTCATGCTGTGAAGCCTGAAATACCTGCAGTAAATGGATGAGTCGGGGGGCTACCCAGTGTCTAGAGAGGAGGCTGGTTAGGTCCTCTCACCTTTGGTCATGTGGCTGCAATTTGAACAGAGTAGTCAGCTGCTTTCAATGGTGAATAATTTCTCAGAGTCTACTTTCCTGTATCAGCAAGCTAACATTAACTGGCTCAAACAACTTGAGTAAAATAAATCAAAGCTGTTGATGTATTTTTTCCAAGTGTCTATAACTAAGTATTGAAAAATTTCTATCCATAGTCTAAATCTATATACTTGAAAAACATTCAAAGATATATTCATAAGGCCCTCGAGTGATTTCTAAGGGACTTGTGGGAGATCTGACCTGTAACTTCGTTGTAACCAGTGAGCATGATTTGAATCATCCAGACTTCCATAACATTGGTGTTATACCCGAAACAAGTGAAATAGAGAAACTCCAGCACACTGAGTTCAAATTAAGCAAGGGTCCTTTATTGACAGGCTGGGCGGAGAGCAGGCTCACACCTCAAAGCCTCTTGGCCCCTAGAAGCAGGTGTGGAAACCTTTTACAAGGGGCTTTTGGTAGGGGAGGTGGAACCTTAATGCAAGTGGAATTTCACAAGAGCCAACACCTGGTAAGGGGAGGCCTTACAAGGGGAAGCTAGGGTTTTGCAGTTATTACTAAATTCTTTCAGCTGAGCTTTCTGTCCTAAAGGGGGAGTGTTGAAAGCCTCCAGCAAGACGGAGTTGGGGCATAAAATTGGCACCCATCCTAATGAAAGCTTAACATTTCTTCTGTGTAGACCTCTTCTGACATATCTCTCGCTTTCTTGATCCCACTTCCTTTTCCAGGCACCACCTCACTTTTCTTCCCTTTAAAGTTACCTGTGTTCAGGATCTCCTATTTCTCTCTTTTTAAACTTATTTTAATGGAACTTTCATTAAAAGCAGTTCATCAAAAAATTAATTTGTCTGGAACACTGGAATTTCTGTATAAAAAAATTTGACCATTGTTTTGTCAGCCCTTCCTTACTTGAGTTTTGCCATGCAGCTATTGGGGTGGCCTGTCAGTCTCCTCAAAGTCTGCTTTAGTTTGGAGGTGATACTGGTTCAACCCTTTTGTCTTCCCTCACTGACAATTATTCCAGTTTTTTTCTGGTGTCATCTAATTTGCCTGATCTTAGTCACTATGAATCACTCTCAAGACCTCTTTCTGACTTTTTGTTATCCTATCCAGTGCTGTGAGTCCTTCTTACGTTCATAATTGTTGTCTTATTTAAAATCTCCAGCCTGAAGATCTTTCTTTAACTGTGGATGCATACATCCCAATGCCTAATTGACATTCCCCTTTAAATATCTGACTTTTACAAACTGAACTCCTGCTATTAAACCCTCTTCATTTGCTTTTCCCACATTATTTCTATCTCAACCCCTGGTGATTGTGTTGGGGAAACAACTAAAACTAAAATTTTTTCCCAACCAAGTAGGGCCATAGGAGAGAAAGAAACGGTTCTACCAGCCAGTAAACAATAAAACAGAATGTGCTGCTCACTACAGGCAACTTGTGGGATTGCTAAGATGGGACTCTTACCCCTTTAGATAGCCGTGTGGACATACCCCACTAAGTACATGTTCTCAAGTCAAATAACTAGTCTTCAAGTAAGAGCAATTGACAGTACCATTTGTCACCCATAATTTTCACCTAGTAATTGAGGTGACTTGTGTTAGCAATTGACTTTATCTAGAGGAAAAACAAATTCTCCATCTCTTTATGATAAAAGAGCTCTGCAAATTAGAGAAAGGTGGTCACTGAATTAAGTCCCTATTGTCCCCCAGAAACTAGGAGGTAAGGGCAATAACCTGGGAGCCATTTCTTTAAAATGTAAAAACTGTTGGCTCCCAGGTCCTTGAGAAAGACATTTTTGGGTCATAAAGCTGAAAAGTTCTAGTTCTATTGAGTCTTCAAGATAATTTATATACATTTAAAAGAGGGGGGGGAAGTACTTACATCTTTTCTAAGGTGAATGTTCTAAGACAAAGGAGAGGAGGAACTTTTCTTTCCTTATTTTTAGTGGGAAGAACTAAGCCTCTTGTCTTTAATTTGTATTTGTTTTTACAACAGCACCTCACAGGTTATGATGCTGTCCCAGGTACCTTTTTCTCTTACTCCAAAGGTCAGCAAACTGTTGACTCTATCTTCAACATAAATTTTCAAAACTGGATCATTTCTTTCTTATCAATTGGTCCAAACCATCAATGTCTTTTGCTTAAATTACTTTCCTATCCTTGTAAGTTGTGTGTTAATTTTGTTTTCCTCAAATATGTTGTCTACACAGTAACCAGAGTGCTCTTGTTAAAATGGAGCCAAGTGTCATTCCTCTGGCCAGAAATCTGCCATGGCTCCCATCTTACTTGGGAAAGCCCTTTTGATGGCCTTCAGGACTGTGCGTAGTTTGTTCCCTGTTCGTTCTGATTTCATACACTGTTTCTGGTCTCTTTGCTACTTTGAACTCTTAACTTCCCCTGTTCCCCAGGCACATTCCTGTCACCTGTCATTGGTGTTTTCTCCTATTGTTTGGAATGTTCCTCCCTTAGTTAGTTGGCATAACTCTTGTAATTTCCTCAGGGATTTTGTTTAAATGTGAGTTCTAATTGAGACTTTCTCAGGTCGTATTTATTTATTTATTTGTAGAAACAGAGTCTCACTCTACCACCCTCAGTAGAGTGCAATGGAGTCACAGCTCACAGCAACCTCCAACTCCTGGGCTTAGGTGATTCTCTTGCCTCAACCTCCCAATTAGCTGGGACTACAGGTGCCCGCCACAGCACCCAGCTAATTTTTGATGCAGTTTGGTCGGGGCCAGGTTTGAACCCGCAGCCCTCGTTATATAGGCCCAGAGCCCTACTAGCTGAACCATAGGTGCTGCCCAGGTCATTGTATTTAAAACTTCAACTCTTTCAACATTTGTGTATCCCTTTCATGCTTTATTTTATTCAACACTTTTGTTACTATCTACACTAGTTCTTTAGTTTCTTACCCATTCATTAGAATAGAAGCTCAATGAACAATATAGCTTGCCTTATACATCCGCATCTTAATGGCCTCTAAGTTTTTATCACTTCAAATAACGGATTGAGGTAGGGATGGAAAATGAAGTGCTTGGAGAGAAGTTTGGACAAATGAGAGATCATGGAGAAGGTATAGTGACAATATGTTTTGTGGTGTTAGTACTAAACTATACTAAATGGTCTTCCATTCCATTTAAATATTTTAAAGGGAATATTTAAATATTCCCTGCTGTTAATCCAATCCTGTTGCCTTTCCTTTATAATAAAAAAAAAACAAAATACACTTGAAGAGGCAAGATAAGGGCAAATAAAAAGAAAACATGTGTAGACAGAAGATTGACTTCAGCCTAAATATTTGTGGATGTATGATAAATGATATATAGCTTATGATAAAATGATATTTTAAAATCCTTTAAAGCAGTGCTTATCAAACTTTTCATGTCTCACCTGAGAATTTGTGAGAACACAGATCCCCAGGTCCCAATCCTGGTGTCTGATAAGTGATTCCTAGGTGATGCTAACTCTATTGGTTCAAGTATTAAACATTAAGAACCAACGATTTGGAATGCGTGTACTTTGTTTCAAAAAATTCAAATTAATACAAAGTTATCAGGGTGAAAGCTAGTTGTCTGGGATGGTAGGAGACAGAAGTAAGCAAACACATTTGAAAAGTCTCAATGGGTGGAACAAAGAACAAGTAAAATGTAATGAGGTTCTATTGACATCATTGTCTAAGGATGGGACGAGTGACAAAAATTTCCTTGATTCCTTCCGTGTTGATAAAGCAATCACTAGTATATTCCTCTGATTAATGAGGCCTATAGGACTTAACTTTTTTTAAATTTTTTTTTGATCCTAAAGCATTGTTACTTTATTTTTAACATCATTGGACAATGACCAAATTAGCCTATAAAAACTTAATGTTTTAGTATACTAAGACATTTTTTGCGACCAAGTCTATGCTGTTCTTTGTAAGTGTTCCATAGCCTTAAATAAGGATATTTTTATTTGGCTGTTATAATATGCCTATGAATGCTTTTTTTAAAATGCAGGATGAATCTCATACTTGAATGAGGAATTATTGCTAAGCCTGATATCTATTTTATTCTTTCAACTATGACATATAGCCTTAGTAATACTGTACCATTTTGCAAACTAGGAAACAATTAATCGGAAGTAAATTGTAAATGTATGATCTCCCTTATCAGATAGTAGAAAATATTACAAGCTTGTATACATATATATACATGCAGAGGGTGCCAAAAATATGTATATAACTTAACAAAGGAAAAAAATCATTAAAATTGTAATACTCAGGTCATGTTTGACTTCTATAATTATGAGATACAAGATATATAACAAGTGTTATTGGTATATATTAAAATTTTAATAGTTTCTTCCCTAAAATGTGTACATTTTTTGGCACCTCAGTATGTGCGTGTGTATATACATATATAATACATGTGATACTAAACAATGAAATACTGCTTGAGAATGTAAACTCTGTGTATTTTGAAGCAGGCAACATAAATACATCATATTCAGTGCTATTAATGGCCTGAAATGGATATTGTTACAGACAGAAAAGGTGGGTATTTGTTATCTTCACTGTGGGCAATGTGTACATATAGGAGAACAAGTTGAGTATTTAAAAAATCTTTATTTTACAGGTCATTTTTTTCTTATTAATAACCTCAAGCAATTATTCAATGTTTCCTGGGTCCTGTGCATCAACCTAAATCATTGAGCCCCTTCTAGTCTAAGGCTCAGTGATTTTTAGGAAGTGGGTCCTAAGATGACCTCACATTCTGATGAGGAAACTGAGCCATGTAAAGTTAAATGAGTCACTCAAGATCTTATAGTAGAAAATACAGAAATAGAATCAAGGTATTTTCACTCTGGAGCTGGGTCAGCTAAGAGGTTGAAAACTTTCTGGGTTATTGCTTGGAAATAGAGATGTTATCTGACAATTTCCTCCCTCTCTTTCTTCCATCAGTGGCTGTGAGCTGTTCTGAATTTTGGATCTATGTCAGAGTAAGACGGTTAGCTGTTATGGATAGCTTGGTAATCCACGCTCATGAACTGCGTCTAGGAAATGGCTGTCCTGTAAATGGAGTGATGGATAATTATTATGAGTTCACTTATCCTGTTACTGATTGTGGCATCACGAAATATGTAAGGGTAGTTTTTATTTTTGTTATAAGTGACTTGGTCTTTTTTTTGGGGGGGGGGATAAATATCCACTTATAATTGTTTCATTGTCCATTCATTTTTATATCTCATGAAATATTGACTCCTCTCATGTTTTTGGCAACTTTGTAATAGAAGAAATATTCAATAGAGTGTGAGATTAAAAAAAAGCCTATGAATTTCTTTCACTTTTCTCTAATAAAATATTTGATATTCTCTAGGGTAAAATCAAACTTGAAAGAAACATTTTTTAAAATGCCATAACCCCTCACCTAGTTGTTATATAAAAATACAACTAAAATAGACACTATCTGATTATGTAGCTGCTGTGTATGTAACTAAGAGAATTTGATTCTTTCCTGAAACCAAAATACTTGAAATTCCATTAGCTATTGTGAATAAACATACATCATGGTAAGAGAAAGCTATTATAAAATAGGAAGAGTTACACTGATGAAGAAATTATGTGCCTATTATGCTAAAAATAGCAAGTTAAAAGCTTTAGTTCTCTGACCATCTTGGTAGCCAGTGTAAATACTTAATAAATAATACTAACTCTTATAGTGATACTCTTGGCTAAATAGTATTATCACAATTTTTTCTTTTTTTTGAGACAGTCTCACTTTGTCATCCTTGGTAGAGGGCTGTGATATCACAGCTCAGAGCAACCTCAAACTCTTGGACTCAAGCGATTCTCTTGCCTCAGCCTCTTGAGTAGCTGGAACTACAGGTGCCCACCACAATGCCTGGCTATTTTTAGAGACGGGGTCTTGCTTTTGCTCAGATTGGTCTCAAACCTGTGAGCTCAGGCAATCTATACACCTCGGCCTCCCAGAGTGCTAGGATTACGGGAGTGAGCCACTGGGCCTGGCCTATTATCTCAATTTTTAAGAAGACATTAGGAATAGAGTGAAGAAGTTATTTGCCCATTATAAATGTACAGTAGCCAGAATTTGAACCAGGCATCATGTCTTTAACCCATTAAAGTCCTATGTGTCCCACTTGTTATTTGCTTTATGCTAGCATCTTGCTGCATTTGGTAAAGGCAGCTTAGTTTTCCTATCTGGACTTATATCTGTCCCACTCTTAGTAGGTAAAATTCATCTGGACTAATTTCACCTCTGTCTCCAGGTATAAAACCTATACCCTATTCACTGTTATATCTTCAATACTAGAACAATACCCAGCATGCATTTAACACCATTCCAATGCTAGTTACGTTAAATGTAGGCACTCAGTAAGTATTTGTGAAATAAATGTGAAGGCTGTGCCATTTGTCAGGGTAGATAATCACAGCAGATCAAATGGATCCACTCTATAGGACTTTTTCTGAGATTTCTAGGGAAGTAGATCACATTGTCACCCGGATTATAAATAAATATCTTCAATCAGTTCTGAGATTTCTATTTGCCACTCTCGAGGAAAGATCTTGTCTAGAAAAAGAGGCCCACACAAAGGATGGAAGAGATAGAAAGGAGGCTTTTGGGAGAAAGGCAAGTGTTTGGCAGTGTGATTGGAATATTATTCACCTACTCCTAAAGCAAGATTATCCTGGCACTCCTCAGGAATAGGTACCAGTTTGTGCTAAATTTAGATCAAGATGAGTGTCTCTCATGTAATAGCGTCCTGCGTAATGTTCAACCCTGTAAGTGCTTATGGCAGCCATTTTATAGGCTTAAAGGCTTAGTTATTACATGAACAGTAAATGTCAAGAGTAATATTCGAACTGTAGCAATCTGAGGTAATAGCAAGGATTCTTGAATACCATACTTCTATGATTCAATATATTTAAAGTTGAAATGTATCCAAATATTTTGACTGGCTGCATGCAAGAGTTGGATCATCTCCATTTGATACTTACATTTTCCAATTCTATAACTATTTTAAATTGTTGTATATGGTGAGACACACATTTATTGATTTCTTGTGTGATCTATTACTATGGAGGTAAGCCTGTTTATAAATATATATCTTAAATATTTTTATGTCGGATGTACTATATTCCCTCATTTACAAATAATAGTTCATATCTAGGGTCAGCAGTTATGATCCATGGGTTGAATTCAGCCAGTCATCTATGCCTGTAAATTAAGTTTCACTGGAATATAGACATTAGGTATAGGTATTATCTGATAGCTCTTATGTTATACTGGCAAAATTGAGCAGAGGCTTACCTCAGAGATATTGTGGGTTCAGTTCTGACCACCAAAATAATTTATATGGTTTTTGAGTTTCTATTGCATATAAGTTACATTTACACTATAGTTAAGTATACAACAGCATTATGTCTAAAAATGCAGATACCTTAATTGAAAAATATTGTATATTATTACTAAAAAATGCCAACAATCATTTGAGCCTCCAATCTTTTTGCTGGTGGTGAGTCTTCCCTTAATATTGATGACTACTATCTGATCAGAGTGATGGTTGGGGTGGCCATGGTAATTTCCTATACTAAGACAATAATGAACTTGGCTGCACTGATCAACTCTTGCTTTCACAAAAGACTTTCTGTAGTACTTCATGCTGTTTGATAGCATTTTACTCCTTATAGAACTCTCAAAATGGATGTCAGTCCTTCAAATTCTACAGCCACCTTATCGTCTCAGTTAACGAAATATTCTGAAGTCTTTGTCATTTTGATAATTTTCACATTTTTGGGAGTAGAATTCATCTCGGAAAACCACTTTTTTGTCATCCATCAAACACAAGCTCTCATCTATTCATGTATTATTATAGGATTGCAGTAATTCAGATATATCTTTAGGTCTTATTTGTAATTCTAGTTCTCCTGGTATTTTTTTCCTACATCTGCAGTTATTTCCTCTAACGAAGTTTTAAACACCTCAAAGTCATCCATGAGGGTGAGAATTAACTTCTCCCAAATTTCTGTTCATGTTGATATTTTGACCTCCCTCCATGAATCACAAATGTTGTTAATGGCATCTAGAGTGATGAATCTTTTCCAGAAAGTTTTCAATTTACCTTTCCCAGGTCCACCAGAGTAACTACTATCTATGGCACCTATAGCCTTATGAAATGTATTTCTGAAATAATACAACGTAAAAGTTAAACTTCTTGATCCATAAACTGCAGAATGGATGTACTATTAGTAGGCATGAAAGTATTAACCTCCTTGCACATCTCTGAGCTCTTACGTGACCCAGTGCATTGTCAATGAATAGTGATATTTTCAAAGGAATTTTTTATTCTGAGTAGTAGTTCTCAACAGTATACTTGAAATAGTAAAATATGCTAAAAACAGATGTGTGTCATCCAAGTTTTGCTATATTTGTAGAACACAAGCAGAGTAGATTTGGCATAATTCTTGCCCTAAAATCTTTACAATGGTAAAATAAGCATTGGTTCCCATTTAAAATCTTCAGCTGCATTAACCCCTGATAAATCGGCTTGTCCTTTGAAGCTGGACATTCACTTCACTTCACAGTCTAGATGTCATCTTCTTCCAATAATGGTGTTTAGTGTAGTCAGCTTCATCAACAATCTTAGCTATATCTTTTAGATAACTTGCAGCTTTTACATCCACACTTGCTGCTTCAACTTTCACTTTTATGAAGATGGCTTCTTTCCTTAAAGCTCATGAACCACACTCTGTTAGCTTCACATTTTACTTCTGCAGCTTCCCCACTCCTCTCTGCTGTCAGAGTTGAAGAGAGTTAGGACTTTCCTCTGAAGTAGGTTCTGGAAGGGAAATGTTGTGGCTGGTTTGATGATGATCTATCCGGATTACTAAAACTCCATTCATATCAGCAAATAAGGCTGTTTTTCTTTCATCACTAGGATGTTCAATGGAGTACCATTTTTAATCTTCAAGAACTTTTCTTTTGCATTTACAACTTGGCACAGGAAACCTGGCTTTGGCCTGTTTTAGCTTTTATCATGCCTTCCTCCCTCAACTTAATCATTTCTGTCTTTTGATTCAAAGTGAGAGATGTGCGGCTCTTCCTTTCACTTGACCACTTAGGAGCCATGGTCAGGTTATTAAGTAACTGAATGTTAAGATTGTGTCTCAGGGAATAGGGAGGTCTGAAGAGAAGGATTGAGACGGGAATGGCTGGTGGATGGAGCAGTCAGAACACACATGTGGGGCGGTGCCTGTGGCTCAAAGGAGTAGGGTGCCAGCCCCATATATGAGAGGTGGTGGGTTCAAACCCATCCCCTCGCCCAAAAAAAATGCAAAAAAAAAAAATCCCACACACATGGATTCAGTTGGTCGTCTTACGCGGGCACAGCTCCTGGTGTTCCTCAGCCCCACCCCCCGCCCCGCCAAATTGCAATAGTAAATCAAAGATCACTGATCACAAGTTACCAAAGAGATGTAATGACAATGAGGAAGTCATTTGAAATATGAGAATTTCCATAATGTGGCACAGAGACAGGATCTGAGAAGGCGCTGTTGGGAAAAACGGCACTTAACTTGCCACTTAGGATTGCTGCAAACCTTTAACTTGTAAAAACAGGCAGTGCCTGGGAAGCACAATGACAATCAAATGTCGTATGCCTGTGTTTTAGAGAGAGTACAGTCTGCTCATACTAAAATATTCTTTGCCAGGGTTAGACAGTTTGCTGACCTCTGAGTTTCATATCTCTATTTTATAAGTAGAGAAGGTAGAATCTGCTCTGACAGTATGAAACATTTAGTTGGAGTTCATATCTGTAATCTAGGTTTGCCAAAATTAGACCCTTTAAAAAATTATTTATTAAATAACTGCATTAATGCATTTATGGGGTACAATGTGCTGATTTGACATACAACTTGAAATGCCTACATCTAATTAACATAACCGTCTCCTTATTTGTGGTGAAAACATTCATACTGTATTCTAAATATCATTGCATTATGCACATTAGGTTGGATCCCCCCAAAAACCCTCCCTCCTTCCAGCCTCTGCCCTCCCTCCCCTCTTTCCTTTTCCCTCCTTCTTCCTGAAACATGACCAATAGTTGTCTTTGTCCAGGTCAAACAATAAAGTGCAGGAACTATAACTTGAGTGTTTTCTACACATGAACATTGTGTTCCTTACCTCTGCTGTCCTTAGAGTTCTTAATGTAAAATAACAATATCTATATATTTAACTCTTAAGTTCTTTTTAATCTCTAAGACTTAACTAAGATGTCTGCACTTTATCTCTCTTCAGGACCATTTTTGGGGCATTCAGATTGAAACTACAGTCATATATAAACCATTGCATTTACGTGCTGTTGCTATCTTCACAATAACATGCTATGTTCAGAGGTAAGTCTGACCAGAGGATAAGGTTATCTAACATATTCCTGGCTGCCACATGTTTCTGGTAAAAGTAAATATGTGGACATAGAGCCCTAGGGCCAGTCTGATTGACTCCTATTAATGTGAGTAGATATGACATATGTCACAATGTTTTTGAATAAAGATAACTCAATGTATTTTATTAATAAAATGAGTCTGCGAGTTTAGGCTTCACTAGTAGTTCACAGTATTGTTCATTCAGAAGACAGTGTGTTTTGTTGTTTCTAGAACCCAAGTTTTCAAATCTGTCATGAATTACTACATAAATATCAAGAAATACTAGTAATCATTAGATGAATGGGTTGAATACTAGAAGTGTTATTGTGCCAATATCAGTGACAGCTCACAAAAGTCAGATTTATCTAAAAAACAAGTCTGAGTATTAACTACCACTCCTTACACACAAAGTTTGTACTATGCTTAACAAAGACCTAGTTGGTACAGCTGATTTGAAGAGTAGACTCAGCAAAGAGTATAGCCAGAAGGGTTTTGTTAGTATACAAAATATCTTCTCTTGGGCTTTACTCATTTGCATTATTTCTAACCTGCCCAGTCCCAAGGGTATTATAGGAACAATTAAATTCTTCTGGGAATATACCACAATTCTACAACTGATGCCCCACTGAGATTAAAAATCATAGTTTTTCTCTTAGAATTTCCAAACCTGAGTTAATCTCTGATTTACCTTGAGTTATAAAAATCAAGACTTGATAGTGGCTGACGTTTTCTTTGCTCAGAAACACTTCTGCAATGACAGAGTGAGGCTGAAGAGCCTGTGGGTACAGAAGCGAGGACATTTGGCTTGTTCAGAGCTGGGTTTTTTATGCAGCTCAATTACATGTCTGTTGGAACATTAAATCTAATGTACATTTGCACTGTCTGAGCTCTATAAGGACCCAATAATTAAATAGTTATGTATATGTTGTAATAACTAAACTCAGCTCTGCTGCATTAAATCTTCCCTTTCCTATACCATCACAGCATCTTTGGCCTTTTCCACCTATAATAAAATTAAGTTTGATGAAAACTTCAGTTTCATATCAAATTTTAATGTTTCCTCCCATCATTCCTGCAAGCTCTGAGTACAAATGATTGGAGAGAAAGAAGACTTAATATAACCTATACTTTCTTGCTTTCCTGACTGCCTTGGTGTGTAAAAGTAGGGAAAAGGGATGAAATGGAGGGACAACTGTCTCTCAACCTGGTACAGTTGTCATTCATCTCCAGTTATGATGTTCAAGTAAGTGCACATTGTGGACTGTAAATGTCATTCAAATTATGAATTGGACCTTTAGGGGGCACTAGAGGTTCAGAGACGCCCACTGTGTTTGACATCTATCCCTCTACCAACCATCCAATTCCCTAACTTTGTTGTTGACTGTGGGGTCTCTTGTTTCTCGGCATCCCCTACATACAGATGGTGCCAAAAAATGTACACATATTTTTAAAAAGGAAAAAGCTATTAAAATTATAATGCTCAATCTGTACCAGTGACAAAAGACAAATACTCGACTCCTGCAACTTCAAGAGAGGCTACAAATGTCATACTATACACTGCTGCTGGAATTCAGTTCAACATCAAAAAGTGATACATAAACAACATCTTTTAAAATGCGTATGCATTTTTTTGTCACTGGCTTAGATAAGTGACTATAGGTGGAAAGCCTTAGCTGGTGACCCCCCAAGAAATAGCTCAACTTCGGGGACTGGTAGGAAATTAGCTCTTAAATGTTGGGGAAACATATTCTTGTGTGCTATTTTTTTCTACTCTGATCTCTCAAATTTTCTTTTTGATGTGAAAGAGGCATATGTAGAAGTTCTACAGCAGTTTATGGCAAGAGCAGATGGGCACTTAGAAGTGAGTTGCCAGCATCTAGTGTACATACCTCTAGTGTTTAAGGCTTCATTTAAAACCCCTTTACTTAGCCTCATGAAGAGAGGAAAGAAGTACTACAGTGTCCCCTTCACCCACCAGGACAGGAACGCAAAACTGAATTGTTATTTTCTGTAGACAATGGGGTTAGTTTCTGGCCTTTGTTACGACTTTGATTTTTGCAGCAATGGGTCACAATAACTAATTCTGGAGTAATGAGAAGTCTTAATATTCTGTTACAAACTTTTTTTTGCATACCTATGAAATATTAAATTTCCATTTTATGTAAAACCGCTTGATTTGGCATTCTATTCTTGATTTTATTTTTTTGCAATTTTTTTGACGAGTTTGAACCAGCCACTTCTAGCACATAGGGCCAGCGCCCTACTCCTTTGAGCCATAGGTACCACCCAGCATTCTATTCTTTACACACCAAAGAGAGCTATCTAGTTATTTCTACCCTCACTGTCCTAGCCATTATAAAAATAGTAATGTATATATTAAGCTCAAATTTATGTATATGTTTTATTCTTCTTTTTCAGAAGGCCCTTATCTTCCTTCCAGCAAAACACAGTACAGAATACAGTGCAGAAATATCTTCCTTCCAGTACACAGTACAGTGGCCCATCTGGGGGAATATACCAAGGGCCGGTACAAGGGATAAACTCAACATCATCTCAACAAGAGAATTTGGGACCCTACTCAGGAGAAGTGTCATTTGGGTGAATATGTTGACTTAGTATTGCCCATCTTTTTCAATACACCAATGAAGAAATGAGGGTTGAAGGCAACATACACCACACATTATATACCATATGTCCGTATAATTTCAGTTCAGACATTGTAACCATGTCTTCATAGTATTAGTTTCATGTTTGGTCATGGCCTTTCTCATTATTTTCTTGAGTCAAACCTAGTACATTTGCAAGAAATCCTCAATACTCATTCCAATTATCAGTCCCAACCAAACCAAAGAGCAAAACTTTAATTATAACACAAATATAGAACACTACTGTAAATTTCTAAGAATTCCCTTGAAGATAGTTATTCAATCCATGTGTTAACCCTGACGTTTGTGAGGACAAGATGACTGCAAAAGAAAACCCTTTCTGAATGTGAAGGAGAACATGGAGGACAATTCAAAGGGCCTGTAGCCTTTGGACTTCAGTGTCCTAAGGGAGACACTCATCAAATTTGAGATACTATTCTGTCAAACCTGCAAACATTTATTAACCTATAATAGCTATAGATAAGTATTGCCTTGATTCTATCAAGCCATCACAACATAGTTAAATGTGCAATTTGAAATTGATGCCCAGTTTCTCAATTTCCCTGTTCTTTCCTGTTGATCCACAATGAAATATCTGAGGGATTTTTAATTGTTTCCCATTGGTATTAACTGCCTATTTCTTTTACCTTACAGAAACCATTTGTCCCTTGTTGTACTGCGTAAATTTTGTATATCAATCTAAGCAAAGGAACTCACCTGTACATTCCGGTGTTTAAAACAACCTTGCTCATTGTGGCCTTCTGATTCGTGAGGACTGCACTGCGTCTCCATATCCAAAGGCATTAGTTCAATTTCTATCTTTTGCCTTTTTAACTGTTTTTAAAATGAGTTTGCACTGCTATATGGGTCTACAAACTCTTTGGGTGGAAGAAAAAGAAGCTTCCTCGGACTTCTTTTAAATTTGTAGTGAAGATGATCTTTTAAAATAAAGTTTTGAATAGCTAAATGGTTATTTTCTCTTTGAAGAAAGCTGAAATCCTGAATTACAGGGTGGTGCCCCAGGAAATGGAGGATAAAGTTGCGCTCATTAACCAATGACCTGGGTTGCAATTGAGTCACCATTACCCTGGGCTGTAGTTCTTCCATTGATCGCTGTTTCACTTCCTTCTAATATATGTAAAATAAGATGAAATCAGAGTTCACACTATAAGGCTGAGAGAATGGTGGATTATCTTATTTTCTATTTTGGCTTTTCTGCAGGCTTTTTTTTTTCTTTTGCATTACTTTTCTATGTAATAGCAATTTCAAGTCAGTTTGAGTATTCAGTGTCACTCATCCTACTCATATGAAGAGGTCATTAATTTGGGGGGGGGGAAATGATTCTACTTGTCAGAATGTACAATACCTTTAAGCTAGAAGTGAATCTTTTTTTTTTTTTATAATTTTATTGAATCATAATTCTGTACATTGGTGCAATCATAGGGCACGATTCATATACATTCAGAAATGTTTTGATCGTACTGTTACAGTTAGCCTTCATGGCATTTTCTTGATCACTATA
>CAUYON010025391.1:0-15729 GCA_963573935.1 Arctocebus calabarensis | reverse complement strand
TCCCAGCTACTTGGGAGGCAGAGGCAAGAGATTCACTTGAGCCCAGGAATTGGAGGTTGCTGTGAGCTGTGATGCCACAGCACTCTATCCAGGGTGACAGCTTGAGGCTCTGTCTCAAAACAAAGAGCAGCAGTTAGTCATTGTAGTGACTCTTTCCTTATCCTTTACAACGTTCTTTCCTTGAAGCCATTAAACTGTGGCCAAGACTGAATTTAAGAAAGGTAGTAAATGTTAGAGGTAATTTTATTTTTGTATAAATATATAATCAGGACATTGTAAAAGTCATTGATTACTAATCTATCAAAATAGGTGGTGTTGAGGTCAGGGGCAGTGGCTCATGCCTGTAATCCTAGCACTCTGGGAGGCCGAGGTAGGTGGATTGCCTGAGCTCACAGGTAATGAGAGCAGTGAGCAAGAGCAAGACCCCAGCCTCCAAAAAAAAACTGCTGGGCATTGGTGGCAGGCACCTGCAGTTCCAGCTACTTGGGAGGCTGAGGCAACAGAATCGCTTGAGACCAAGAGTATGAGGTTGCTCTGAGGTTCCTGTGAGCTATGACGCCAGAGCACTCTACCAGGGGTGACAAAGTAAGACTCTGTCTCAAAATAAAAAAAAGAAAGAAAGAAAGAAAAAAAGAAATAAGTGGTGTTGAATTATGAAAGTAAATGGGAGTTAACATGTTTGCACATCAAAATGCCAGAGTAGCGACCTAGTCAATGTGGGAAATTGCTGGAGTTAGCCAAAGAAAACATTCCACACAGCAAAACAATGTTTGATGAACTAAAGTATCCATCAAATCAGTTATGTTCAAAGCAAAGACGTGTTTGCATAATGAACAAAAGAGACTCGAGTCAAATAAATAACAGTTTAATGAGGAAATTAAGGAATGAAGAAAAATAGGAAATACCTACAGCATGCATTGTTAAGTGCCAAAGACGATAGCATAAAAGAAGAATGCTGCTGGCTCGGCACCTGTGGCTCAATGGGCTAAGGCACCAGCCACGTACACCTGAGCTGGTGGGTTCGAATCCAGCCCCAGCCCACCCAACAACAATGACGGCTGCAACCAAAAAATGGCCGGGCATTGTAGCGGGCGCCTGTAGTCCTAGCTACTTGGGAGGCGGAGGCAGGAGAATCGCTTGAGCCCAGGAATTAGAGATTGCTGTGAGCTGTGATGCCATTGCACTCTATCCAGGGTGACAGTTTGAGGCTCTGTCTCAAAAAAAAAAAAAAAAAAAAGAATGCTGGCCAGGCACAGGCAGTGGGTAACTCCTGTAATCCTAGCACTCTGGGGGACCGAGGCAGGTGGACTGCTTGAGCATGGGAGTTCTAGAACAGCCTGAGGAAGAGTGAGACCCAGTCTCTCCTAAAAATAGACAAAATTAGCCAGGCATGGTGGCGCATGCCTGTAGTCCCAGCTACTTGGGAGAATGAGGCAAGAGGATCACAGGATCACTTGAGCCCATGAGTTTGAGGATGCTATGAGCTATGACACCAGGGTACTCTAGCCTAGGCAACAGAGTGAGACACTTAACTCAAAAAAAAAAAAAAAAAAAAAAAAGCACAGTTTTGAGTAGGAAGTTCTAACAGTCAAATCAATCTTTAAATTGCAATGTTATTTATTTGAACTCCTGAAAGTGAACACAAATACATCCAAATATGACTGACCATTTAGAGAATGGGAATTTTCCTCAAGTTGTTGCCCTAGGTAGAGTGCTGTGGCATCACAGCTCCCAGCAACCGCCAACTCTTGGTCTCGAGTGATCCTTTTGCCTCAGTGGGTCTCACTTTTTTTTTTTTAAGAGACAGAGTCTCACTTTGTTGCCCCCTGTAGAGTGCCGTGGTGTCACAGGTCAAAATAACCTCCAGCTCCTGGGCTTAGGCGATTCTCTTGCCTCAGCCTCCTGAGTAGCTGGGACTACAGGTGTCTGCCACGATGCCTGGCTATTTGTTGTTGTTGCAGTTTGGCTGGGGCCAGGTTCGAAGCTGCCACCCTGGGTATATGGGGCCAGCACCCTACTCACTGAGCCACAGGTGCCACCCTGGGTCTCACTTTTGCTCAGGCTGGTCTTGAACTTGTAAGCTCAAACAATCTACCTGCCTCAGCCTCCCAGAGTGCTAGGATTACGGGCGTGAGCCACAGTGCCCGGCCCATAGGTTTCATTTTTATACTCGATTCTGTTTTCATTTTTTAAATGATGGCATAATGTTGATTTATGTTCAATTTTGAATATCTATTTAAACAAGTAAATGGGGTTTTTTTCCTAAGAAAATTGTAAAAAGCCAATTCTACCTCATAACCCTATTTCTGCTTAAACAGTCACCTAATTTTTTTTTAAACTCACACTCACTTTCACATTTGACTTTTTTTTTTTTTTTTGAGACAGAGTCTCACTCTGTCACCCTTGGTAGACTGCCACGGCATCATAGCTCACAGCAACCTCAAACTCCTGGGTTCAACCAATCCTCCTGCTTCAGCCCAAGTAGCTGAGACTACAGGTGCCCACCATAACACCCAGCTAGCTTTTCTATTTTTAGTAGAGATGGGGTCTCACTTTTGCTCAGTCTGGTCTCGAACTCCTGAGTTCAAAGTAATCCACCAGGCTTGGCGCCTGTAGCTCAGCAGCTAGGGCGTCAGCCACATACAGCGGAGATGGCAAGTTCAAATCCAGCCCAGGCCTGCCAGACAACAATGATAACTGCAACAAAAAAAATAGCCAGGCATTGTGGAAGGTGCCTATAGTCCCAGCTACTTGAGAGGGTGAGGCAAGGGAATTGCTTAAGCCCAAGAGTTGGAGGTTGCTGTGAGCTGTGACGCCACGACACTCTACCCAGGGCAACATAGTGAGACTCTGTCTGAAAAGAAAAAAAAAAAAGAATGACCAACTGTAGGTTCAATCTAAATGGAGAGTCCCCTCAAATCAATAGCCTAGAATTCCACCTTAGGACACTAAACTCAAAACAAACAGAAAGAAGGAAACAAGTTTAGAGAAGTTAACAGAGAATAGGGCAGGTGCAGTGGCTCACAGATGTAATCCTAGCAATCTGGAAGGCCAAGGTGGGAGGATCACTTAAGCTCAGGAGATCAAGACCAGCCTGAGCAAGAGTGAAACACTGTCTCTACTAAAAATAGAAAAACTAGGCTCGGCACCTGTAGATCAGTGTTAGGGCTCCGGCCACATACACCAAGGCAGGCGGGTTTGAACCCAGCCCGGGCCTGCTAAACGATGACAACTACAACAAAAAGATAGCCGGCGTTGTGGCGAGCACCTGTAGTCCCAGCGACTTGAGAGGCTGAGGCAAGAGAATCACTTCAGTCCAAGAGTTGGAGGTTGTTGTTAGCTATGACACCACGGCACTCTACCATGAGCGACAAAGTGAGACTCTGTCTCAAAAAATAAATAAATAAAAATAAAATAGACAAATAACTAAAAAATGGACAAATGATTTGAACAAATATATAATATCTTAGTTCATGTGCCAATAAGCTGGTAAAAAGATGCTCAATGTTATTAGTCATGAAGAAGGCAAATCAAAACCACACTGAGAATCTTATTCAGTCTTTTTTTTTTTTGAGACAGAGCCTCAAGCTGTCACCCTGGTTGTCACAGTAACCTCCAATTCCTGGGCTCAAGCGAGTCTCCTGCCTCCGCCTCCCAAGTAGCTGGGACTTCAGGTGCCCGCCACAACGCCTGGCCATTTTTTGGTTGCAGGCGTCATTGTTGTTTGGTGGGCTGGGGCTGGATTCGAACCCACCAGCTCAGGTGTATGTTGCTGACGCCTTAGCCCATTGAGCCACAGGCGCCGAGCCATATTATTCAGTCTTGAAGGAAATTCTGACGCATCATGTAACATGAATGAAACTTGAGGACATTAGGTAAAGTGAAAGAAGCCAGTAAAAAAAGGACAAATACTGTATAATTCCACTTACATAGGGTACCTGGAGTAGTCGAATTCAGAGAGATGGAAAGTAGAATCATGATTGTCAGGGGGTGAGGTGAGGAGAAAATGAAGAGTTAGTGTTTAATGGGTACAGAATTTCAGTTCTGCAAGATGAAAAGAGTTCTGTGGATGAATGGTGTTGATGGTAGGACAACATTGTGAATGTACTTGAGGTTACTGAATTGTATATTTAAAATGGTTAAAATGATAATTTCTATATAATGTGTATTTTACCACAATTTTATGAACAAGTGCTATTTTGGGATTTTCCATTATCTGTTATCCATATGTAGTTTAGTTCAACTGTGTTTGGAGAACATTCCTCGTATGAATTAAATATTTTTAAATTCATTGATACCTGAAAGCAAAACGAACAAGAACCCACAATGAGATACTATTTCACACTCACTAGGATAGCTATCATAAAAGAAATTCTCGGGTGGTGCCTGTGGCTCAGTGAGTAGGGCACCGGCCCCATATACCAAGGGTGGTGGGTTCAAACCCGGCCTTGGCCAAACTGCAACAAAAAAATAGCCGGGCATTGTGGCGGGCACCTGTGGTCCCAGCTACTCGGGAGGCTGAGGCAAGAGAATTGCCTAAGCCCAGGAACTGGAGGTTGCTGTGAGCTGTGTGACAAGTTGTGTGATGCTACGGCACTCTACTAAGGGCAATAAAGTGAGACTCTGTCTCTATAAAAAAAAAAAAAAAATTCTCATACATAGCTTGGTACCTTGGAAAAGCTTGGCAGTTCCTCAAAGAATGAAATATAGAGTTACCATCTGACCCAGCAATCTACTGCTACTTGTATATCCCAAACAGAACTGAAAACACTGCCTACACTCAAATATGCACATAAATTGTTCATAGCACCATACTTCACAAATAGCCAAAAACTGGAAACAACTCAGATGTCCATTAATTGATAAAATGGATAAGTAAAATGTGGTATATCCATACACTGGGATTATTACTTAGTCATAAAAGAAATAAAGTACTGATACATACTACAATATGGATAAACCTAGAAAACATTTTTAAGTGAAAGGAGCAAAATGCAGAAAAGGCCATATTTGTAGGATTCCATTTGTATTAAAGTTCCAGAATAGACAAATCTATAGAGACAGAAAGTAAGTTAGTAGTTGCCAGGGCTAGGGAGATGAGGAATGAGTGCTAACAGTAGAGGACTTCTTTTGGGGTGATGAAAATGTTCCAGAATTAGAGCACAACTTTGTGAATATAATAAAATTCACTGAATTGTGTATGTGTATATATATATATATATATTTTTTTTTTTTTTATTTGAGACAGAGTCTCAACCTGTCACTCTGGCTAGAGTGCTGTGGCATCATATCTCACAGCAAGGTCCAATTCTTGGGCTCCAGTGATCCTCTTGCCTCAGTTTTTCTATTTTTTTTTTTTTTTTAGTAGAAATGGGGGTGTCACTTTTGCTCAGGCTGGTTTCAAACTTGTGAGCTCAAGCCATCCACCCACCTCAACTTCCCAGAGTGCTAGGATTACAGGCATGAGCCACTTTGCCCAGCCTGAATTGTACATTTTAAAAGTGGGGATTTTGGCTTGGCTAAGGCGCCAGCCACATACACCTTAGCTGGTGGGTTTGAATCCAGCCCAGCCCGCCAAACAACAATGACGGCTGCAACCAAAAAATAGCCAGGCATTGTGGCGGGTGCCTACAGTCCCAGCTACTTGGGAGGCGGAGGCAGCAGGCTCGCTTGAGCCCAGGAGTTGGAGGTAGCTGTGAGCTGTGATGCCACAGCACTCTGCCCAGGGTGACAGCTTGAGGCTCTGTCTCAAAAAAAGAAAAAAAGTGTGAATTTTATGGGATGTGAATTATATTTCAACTTAAATAAAAGTCCCTATTGGAGACTGGGCACAGAGGCTCACACCTATAATCCCAGTACTATGGGAGGTCAAGGCGAGTGGATTGCTTGAGCTCAGTACTTTAAGACCAGTCTAAGCAAGAGTGCGATCCTGTGTCTATTAAAAACAGAAAAATAGGCTGGTTGTAGTGGCACATGCCTGTAATCCCAGCTAATTAAGAGACTGAAGCAAGAAGATTGCTCAAGCTCTGGCAGTCTACCCAGAGCAACAGAGTGAGACTCTGTCTCAAAAAAAAAAATTCCCTGTTGGAATTTAATTAAGAGGTTGGATGATATCAACATGCAAACAAATTGTAGTAAAACAAAACAACTATAAAGATAAACATATATATTTAAACAACTATAAATAGTAAAGAGTGAAGGAAAAGGATGGAATGAAGGGTAAAAGGAAATTAAAGAAAAATGACATTTTCTTTGCAGGAAAAAAATCTTTAGGCTTGGCACGGTAGCTCACACCTGTAATCCTAGCATTCTGGGAGGCCATTCTGGGAGGCCAAGGTGGGTGGATTACCTGAGCTCACAGGTTCCAGACCAGCCTGAGCCACAGCCAGATCGTGTTTCTAAAAATAGCCAGGTGTTGTGGCTGGCATCTGTAGTCCCAGCTACTTGGGAGGCTGAGGCAAGAGAATCACTTGAGCCCAAGAGTTATGAGCTATGAAACCACAGCACTCTACGGGGGGCAACAAAAAACAACTCTGTCTCAAAAAAAAAAAAGAAAAAGAAAAAAGAAAAAAAAAACTTTTTCTGCATTCTCTCTGTAAAGTGGGGATGGGCAGATAAAGAAAGGTATGCTATGTATATTACCATCTCACCTTTTTTCCTCAACAACTGTGATTAATCTTTGAAGCTGTCACCTCAATTTACTAAGTCACAGAAACTTACCCTGCATCATTGGTAACAAACCTAATTGGAATATAGCTCTTGCTATGACTTTCAGCACTTCTTTTCTCAGTAGATACTTCCCATGAGTATGAAACAGGAAGAAATGATTTGGGAAGAATTAGAAAAACAGGTATTGACAATTAACATTCATATTTTAGGCTCCGTGCAGCTAAGGCGCCAGCCACATACACCTGAGCTAGCAGGTTCAAATCCAGCAGGGTTGTCAAAAACAGTGACAGCTGCAACCAAAAAAATAGCTGGGCGTTGTGGCAGGCGCCTGTAATCCCAGCTACTTGGGAGGCAGGAGAATCACTTGAGCCCAGGAGTTGGCGATTGCTGTGAGCTGTCATGCCACCGCACTCTACCCAGAGTGACAGCTTGAGGCTCTGTCTCAAAAAAAAAAAAAAAAAAAAAAATTCACATTTTAAACATTCAGCTTTGAATCTTAAGTACTATAGTCCCAGGAATGGTGATTAAAAGGTTCTAACTCATTACCTGTGGGGTTGGGAGACACAAGGGAAAGGCAATAGCCTGATACCCTGATACAGAAGGCAGAAGGGAAATTGAGATTGCGTTTGTTTGTGTGCATGTGCAGGGAAGATTAGTGACACTAGCACAGAGGCACAGGCTGCCAACAGTTGTTCATTCCCTCACATACTCCTTTAAGAAACACCAGACTCCATCTTTAGCATTTCTATTCTGGAAGGGATAAGATGTTTTGTATAATAGTTAGAAAACTTCACCTGGAAAAGGTAAATTTTCTTTGACAGGCAAAAAGAATAGAAAGGAATTAAGTGGAGAATTGGAGTTAGATTAAAGTCTGAAGAAAATGCAAGAAGAGATGCATTTACATAAACTCCATAAATGGCATCAGTTGATCCAAATACCATCCCTTTGTTCAAAGTTAGCTTTCTTACCAGAAAAGTGACTTGGTTTGAGGGTGCCACAACAGGGAGAACTGGGGAAGCTCTCTATTCTTCTTGGAGGAAAGAAGCTCATTAATATTCATGTCTAGATGCTTAGGCACCACCAATAATAGCAGCAGGAAAATTTTCCATTTACATCCTGTTTTACTGACTGCACAGCATTTTCATACTCATCTAGAAACTACCTCTCTGACATGCAGTTACCCAATTCCATCTTCTCTTTCATATTTGTCAGGAACATGCCTCTTGTTCCCGTGCTCATCTCCCAGGTATGTCCCCAGAGCCTGTAGGCCACATACCTGAGTATGCTTGCGGAAAAACACCCCTTGCACCTTGCCAAAAATTTCATAATCCACTGATATTAAGGTGTTCCCTTCTGCCATGCTCAAACCTGTCAGAAACCAGGAAAGCAGAAAAGTGAAAAACTATTCCAGGAACCCCGATCCTGAGTCAGAAAGGACCACAACCACACTTCTTCAACCTGAACCACTGCAACCACTGCGACCTCTCCCCGATCCTGAACTTGGACTTCTGAGTAGAAAAAGGTAAGGCGTACGTGGGAAGTAACAGCCAGACGCCCGAGTCAGGCTTCAGGTCGCAACTGCCCACAGAGGCCTGGGGAAACGACCCGCTTACCAGTTAATTGCATCCCTACACCCAGCCCCGGGCCCGCCCCCTCCCCAAGCCTGTCCTTTCCCAAGCGTCCGCTAGGAAAGCACAAAACATTTCAGTGCTAATCGACCTGACGGGCATACCCCAGAGTCCTCTCCAGGCTCAGCCTCTTCGTCTTTCCCACAGGCCACCGGGATTACTCCGGGACCACCAAGCCAACGGTTCCCCCAGCCTCGCAAACCGTCGCGCCCGGAAGTTTAGGGCGCGGCTCCTCCTTGGCTAACTCGCCTGCCCATCACCTACGGCGGACCAATCAGGGATGGAGCTTCGCGGTTGTCACGCTGCCCAGAGACCCTGGAGTCTGGGATCTGTCCTGGACTTCTCAACGCTGCCTCGCCCTTCTCAATCCCTAAACGCACCCCTCTTCTCATTTTCTAGTGGAGAAAGGCATGAAAGAAGGTGCGCTTGGGATACGTTCAATCATTCAATGAATACTGACAGCCACTGTTCTAGATGATTGGCATACATACGTTAAAGTCTTCCAGGATCCCTTGCCTGGAAGACCTTAAATTCTGGAAGTGAGAGACAATAAGCATCAAACATAAATTAATAAATTTACCAAGGCACACACAACCTTTCTGTCTTTTTTTTTTTTTTTTTTTTCAGTTCTCGAATTTGGGACCATGCCTAATCCGGAATTGGTAGCAGAGCAAACAAGTGTACAGGGCTCTCAGGGGAGGTTATTTCTCCTTCTGGGCTCCTGGAAGTTTCCCACCAGAGACTACTAGACTAGAAGGTGCTGGCCGGGCGCTGTGACTCCCCCTGTAATCCCAGCACTCTGGGCGGCTGAAGGGAGCTATCTGCCTGAGCGCTCAGGTTCAAGACCAGCCTCCGCCAGAGAGAGACCTTGTCTTTAAAAATCGCCAGGGGTTGTGGCTGATGCCTGTAGTCCCAGCTGCGCGGGAGGCGGAGACAAGAGAATCTCTTGAGCACAAGAGTTTGAGGTTGCTGTGAGCTATGACGCCATGGCAGTCTACCGAGGGCGACATAGTGAGACTCTATTTCTTTTTCTTTTTTTTGGGACAGAGCCTCAAGCTGTCATCCTGGGTAGAGTGCTGTGGCATCACAGCTCACAGCAACCTCAAACTCCAATTCCTGGGCTCAAAAGCAAGTCTCCTGCCTCCGCCTTCCAAGTAGCTGGGGCTACAGGCGCCCGCCACAACGCCCAGACAATTTTGGTTGCAGCCGTCATTGTTGTTTGGCGGGCCGGGCTGGATTAGAACCCGCCAGCTCAGGTGTACATGGCTGGCGCAGTAGCCTGTTAAGCCACAGGCGCTGAGCCTATGAGACCCTTCAAAAATAAAAAAAAGCCGGGCGTGGTGGGTCACGCCTGTAATCCTAACACTGGGAGGCTGAGGCAGGTGGATTGCTTGAGTTTAGGAGTTGGAGACCAGCCTGAGCAAAAAGCGAGAACTTCGTCTCTACTAAAAATAGGAAAACTGAGGCAAGAGGATTACTTGAGCCTGAGTTGGAGGTTGCTGTGAATTATGACGCCAGGGCACTCTAACCAGGGAGATAGCTTGAGACTCTGTTTAAAAAAGAAAGAAAGAAAGCGAGAAAATGCCAAATAATGCTTGAATAAATAACTAAATATACAAAGCAAAATAACTCAGGGTTTCAGAATCACAATTGAATCAGTACATCTAAGCCAGATGAGCAAATTGCATGAATTTATTTTGAGAAAAGGGAATTTTCAAGGAGAATGATGGTGTAAAATTACAGTGGATTCATAGACATCAGAATCCAGCTACCCTTATGATTGAGAATGTGTCTGAAGGAAAACTATGATGTTTATTGCTCCTCTGTGGATTGCTTATATGCATTACACTATTTCATAAGATGACTCCCTATGTGAACAGGCAGACTTGGCAAGGCAATATGGGTTTGCAATGGTATCCATGGAAATTCATTGCTCCACATGTCCCCCACTTAAATCATAAAACTTTAGTGCTGGGGCTGGGGGTTAGTGGTGAGTGATCTGGATTGTTGACAATATTTGAAAATAATAGAGTACCTGGCTAATATTATTTCTTTCTCTAAAATTCATTTTAAAAAAAAGCAGTTTCAGAGGCCAGGCGTGGTGGCTCATGCCTGCAATCCTAGCACTCTAGAAGGCTGAAGCAGGTGGATTGCTTGAGCTAAGGAGTTTGAGGTTGCTGTGAGATATGACAGCATGGGACTCTAGCCAGGGGCAACAGAGTGAGACTCTGTCTCAAAAATAAATAAATAAGGATTGGCATCTGTAGTTAAGGTGCTTAGCTCAGTAGTTAAGGTGCTGGCCACGTACATGGGGGGCTGGTGGATTCCAAACTGGCCTGAGCCTGCTGAACAATGATAACTATGACAACAAAAAAAATAGCTGGGTGTTGTGGCTGACACCTGTAGTCTCAGCTACTTGGGAAGTTGAGGCAAGAGAATCACTTAAGCCCAAGAATTTGAGGTTGCTATGAGCTGTGATACCACAGCACTCTAGCGAGGGTGGCAAAGTGAGACTGTCTCAAAAAAAAAAAAATTTCTCTATAGAATCTAAAGCCTACTGAGTGCTTAATATAAGACACTGTAGAATATGCACTTAATATAAGTGCTTACCCTACTGAGTGTCTAAATATAAAACACTATAGGATATGCAAAGATGAATGATATATAATCTTTGCCCTCAAAAAGGCTTTTTTTTGTTTTGTTTTGTTTTGAGGCAGAGTCTCACTTTGTTGCCTCGGATAGAGTGCTGAAGTGTCACAGCTCACAACAACCTCAAACTCTTGGGCTCAACTGATCCTCTCGCCTCAGCCTCCCAAGGAGCTGGAGCCGCTTGATGGGTATTTTTTTTTGGCGACAAGGTCTCACTCTTGCTTAGGCTGGTCTTGCACTCGTGAACTCAAGCAATCCACATGCCTCAGTCTTCCAGAGTGCTAGGATTACAGGCATGAGCCACTGCACCTGGCCTCCTTAAAGAGTTTTTAATTTAGTGTAAGGGACAAATATATATGCAAATAATGACAATAAAATGCACAGTGAGGTAATTTAATTTCATGGAAATCCATTGAGAGTTCATCATAAACCAGCCCTATGCTGTAACAAGGATAGAAAATATTATGAAGGAGCAAAGAGATTAATTCTGACCGGGAAGATTGGGAAAGAGTTTTTGGAGAAAAGGGCATTTAATCCAAAGTTACACAACTACAACCAGTAAGTGATGGAGTTGGAATTTTGTTTTATGCAGTTAGTCCAGAATCCACACCCACCTCCCAGTTGGTGGAGCATGGGGTAAGGCAGTACCACAAGGTCAGGAAGTACAAGTAGTCTGCTGTGGCTAGATGAGGGGCTGCAGTACAGTGGCCTGATTATAGCTCACTATAATCTTGAACTCCTGGGCTTAAGTGATCCTCTAGTCTTAGCTTCCTGAGTAGCTAGGACTACAGGACTGGACCATAACTGGCTAATTTTTAATTTGTTTTTTAGAGAGGGGAATCTCCCTATGTTGCCCAGGCTGGTCTTGAACTCCTGGCCTCCAGTGATCCTCTCACCTCGGGATCCCAAAACAGTGGGATTATAGGTGTGAACCATCACACCTGTCATAAGGAAGCTTTTAATAATATTGGTGCCCAGGCCTCATCCCCAGATATGATTTTCCAGGGATATGGCTTACCATTAGGGTTGAAACCTACTAGGCTAGACTCGGGGGTTTATTAAGGGCCAGAAAGGTAGGCTGGACCTAATCCATGCTACATTATGTGTTTCAATTTTATTCTACAGATAAAGAAGAAGCCACTGGGGAGGGAAATTATAGGATGAGAAGTATTTAGTAATTAGCCTTATTTAATCATTACATATATCAAAATATCAATGTGTATACTATAAATATATATATAATTTTATTGTCAATTAAAACAAAGCTGGGGTGGGGGTAGATGTAGTATTTAGGATGATTATTCTAGTAGCAGTATGAAGGAAGGGTGGGTTTGGGCAGCAGATGGTGAAGGCATAAATAGAAGTTAGAAGGGTGATGCCACCCTCATGAGAAGTAAGGAAGAACTCACCCAGGGCAGTAGAAATGAAAAGGAAGGGATAGACATGAGACCTTGCAGAAATAAGCTCCGTGGAACCTGCAGTCAGAAGAGGGGACGAAGAGGGAGTAGTGGAAGGGACTGTTGCTGTGAGCATGGGAGGGAACCCTGGAATAAAAAGCAGATTGGGGGGGGTGCCTATGGCTCAAGGAGTAGGGCACTGGCCCCATATACCAGAGGTGGTGGGTTTAAACCTGGCACTGGCTAAAAACTCCAAAAAATAAAAAATAAAATAAAAGCAGATTGGGGAATGGAGAGAGGATTGAGAGTTTGTGTTCTGTCTTCCTGACTTCAAGCTTCCTGAGAAGCAATCATGAGAAAGTGCTAAATGGGCAGTTGGAAATTTGAGTCTGAGTCTAAGGAGAGGGACTAAAGCCAAGCTGGCTATCATCTAAACATAGGTAAAAGCCGGGTGCAGTGGCTCACATCTATAATCTCAGCACTTTGCGGCCAGGGCATAAGGTTTGCTTAAGGCCAGGAGTTTCCAGCCTGGACAATACAGCAAAAGATTTTTTTCCTAAAAAAAAAAATTAGTCTGGGCGGCACCTGTGGCTCAGTGAGTAGGGTGCTGGCCCCATATAATGAGGATGGCGGGTTCAAACTTGGTCCCGGCCAAACTGCAGCAACAACAACAAAAAAATAGCAGAGTGTTGTGGTGGGCACCTGTAGTCCCAGCTACCTGGGAGGCTGAGGCAAGAGAATTGCTTGAGCCCAAAAGTTTGAAGTTGCTGTGAGCTAAGATGTCACCGTACTCTACTGAGGGCAACAAAGTGAGATTCTCTCTTTAAAAAAAAAAAAATTAGCCAAGTATCGTTGCATGTGTCTGTAGACCCAAACTATTCAGGAGGCTAAGACAGGAGGATTGCTTGAACCCAGGAGTTAAAAGCTGCAACAAGCTATAATTACACCATGCACTCTAGGATAGGTGACAAGCAAGATTCTATTTCTAAAACAACTAAAGAAATAACAAAACTAAATAATAAATAAAAACATAGGAAATCTAAAATTTTAGTATTTTGTTGAAGTCATTAAGAAAGAGAATGTTTGGCTCGGCGCCTGTGGCTCAACGGGCTAGGGCGCCAGCCATGTACACCTGAGCTGGTGGGTTCGAATCCAGCCCGGCCTGCCAAACAATGACGGCTGCAACCAAGGAAATGGCCGGTCGCTGTGGCGGGCACCTGTGGTCCCAGCTACTTGGGAGGCGGAGGCAGGAGACTCGCGTGAGCCCAAGAGTTGGAGGTTGCTGTGAGCTGTGATGCCACAGCACTCTATCCAGGGTGACAGCTTGAAGCTCTGTCTCAAAAAAAAAAAAAAAGGAGAGAGAATGTTTGGAACTACATATACAGAAGGTGCCCAAAAAAGGTATACACATTTTAAGAAAGGAAAAAATGCATTAAAATTGTAATATACAAGTAACATTTGACTTCTGCAATTACAAGAGGTACTCAAACATGACTTGTGCTCATGTTTTGTTATTGGTATAGAATGAGTGTTAAAAATTTTTTACTAGACTTCAGGCTCGGCGCCTATGGCTCAACGGGCTAAGGCGCCAGCCACGTACACCTGAGCTGGCGGGTTCGAATCCAGCCCTCGGGCCCGCCAAACAACAATGATAGTTGCAACCAAAAAATGGCCAGGCGTTGTGGCGGGCGCCTGTAGTCCCTGCTACTTGGGAGGCGGAGGCAAGAGACTCGCTTGAGCCCAGGAATTGGAGGTTGCTGTGAGCTCTGATGCTACAGCACTCTACCCAGGGCGACAGCTTGAGGCTCTGTCTCAAAAAAAAATAATAAAATAAAATAAAATAATTTTTTTACTAGACTTCAATAAAAGCAGAAGAATATAAAAATTTTAATACAGTGTTTTCATTTATTAACGTGTGTATATATTTGTTTGCACCTTCTGTACATGAGAAATAAGAGTACTCAGGAGAACATTTAAATTTACAGGGCAGATGGGGAGAAGATATAAGTGCCAAAGACCTGGAAGAAGATCAAACAAGAACATGAAAGATGGCTTGGCGCCTGTGGCTCAACAGGCTAAGACGCCAGCCATGTACACCTGAGCTGGTGGGTTCGAATCCAGGCCGGGCCCGCCAAACAACAATGACGGCTGCAACCAAAAAAATGGCCGGGCGTTGTGGCGGGCGCCTGTAGTCCCAGCTACTTGGGAGGCAGAGGCAGGAGACTCACTTGAGCCCAGGAATTGGAGGTTGTTGTGAGCTGTGATGCCACAGCACTCTATCCAGGGTGACAGCTTGAGGCTCTGTCTCAAAAAAAAAAAAAAAAAAAGAGTGGCTCAGCGCCTGTGGCTCAATAGGCTGGGGTGCCGGCCACACACACCGGAGCGGGGGGGTTCAAAACCAGCCCGGGCCCGCCAAACAACAAAGACGGCTGCAACCAGGAAATGGCCGGGCATTGTGGCGAGTGCCTGTCGTCCCAGCTATTTGGGAGGCGGAGGCAGGAGAATCGCTGGAGCCCAGGAAATGGAGATTGCTGTGAGCTATGATGCCACAGCACTCTATCCAGGGTGACAGCTTGAGGCTCTGTCTCCTAAATATAAATAAATAAATAAAGAGTGAGTGGGAAGAGAGTTCAAAGAGTGTAAATAATCAAAAATGTCAATGAACAGGCTGAAGAAATGAAGTCTTGGCCTTTGGTACCAACATTGGTAGTCTTGCAGTTAGATAAAATGGACACAGTAGGTTTGGCACCTGTGGCTCAGTGAGCTAAGGTGCCAGCCACGTACACCTGAGCTGGCGGGTTTGAATCCAGCCCCGGGCCCGCCAAACAACAATGATGGCTGCAACCAAAAAAAATGGCCGGGCATTGTGGTGGGCGCCTGTAGTCCCAGCTACTTGGGAGGCGGAGGCAAGAGACTCGCTTGAGCCCAGAAATTGGAGGTTGCTGTGAGCTGTGATGCCACAGCACTCTATCCAGGGTGAGAGCTTGAGGCTCTGTCTCAAAAAAAAATAAAATGGACAAAGTAGAAGCCAGAGCACAATGGACTAGACAACAAGAGGGAAATGCCAAAGAAGGAGCAGCAAGTATAGAGATTTCTATTAAGAAGTCTTACAGGGGGTTGGCTCGGCGCCTGTGGCTCAGCGGGCTAAGGCGCCAGCCATGTAAACCTGAGCTGGCGGGTTCGAATCCAACCTGGGCCCGCCAACCAACAATGACGGCTGCAACCCAAACAAAAATAGCCGGGCGTTGTGGCGGGCGCCTGTGGTCCCAGCTACTTGGGAGGCAGAGGCAGGAGACTCGCTTGAGCCCAGGAATTGGAGGTTGCCGTGAGCTGTAATGCCACGACACTCTACCCAGGGCGACAGCTTGAGTCTCTGTCTCAAAAAA